>QVNW01002196.1:0-19750 GCA_014825475.1 Pseudomyrmex flavicornis
TGTGTGTATGTGTGTTGGAAAGTACAGCTTGAATAATTTCGCAATTTCTCTAGAATAACCAGACAAATTGTTGGGCCGACGTTTGTTCCGCTTTATAAAACATTCAACGATCTCTTCTTCCTCCTCTAATAAAACGGATTAGGTTTTTCATAATAAATGTTCGGAATTCGAATCGTGTCTATTTGTGATTTCTATTACGTTTTTTACCTATTCATTCGATAGCCGACGATCAACGCTTGATCTATTAATTTTTTCAATCAAAATGTTTCACATGGTTGCTGTTCTCTAAGCTTTAACACAGAAAATTGTAAAAATGTAAAAGAAAAAAACGGATAAAATTTTTTGTAATTATGGAAATTGATATTAACGACAAGAGTATTCATTGTAAATGCAGAGAATATACGAATTAAAATTTGTGATTCCTACTTGATTCAAAGTTACCAAGAGAGAGATTTAAATATTCTCTAATTCACGTGTAGAACAATGGATGTTAACAAACTTCTAAATTTGTGAATCAAATGTGCGTTGACCAGGAAGCTTCTCGTACTTATACGATTTGCATTGCAAACAGTTAAAGTTATTTGTAGTTGTGGAGCAGAAAATTCACAGATCTTGTAGCACATCTCATTACTTTCTACACTTATTGTATATGGAAAAAATACAAAATATATACATATATACTACGTGCAATAAAACTATTTTTTCAATACTTTAATTGTTTCTCTCTAGGAGAACGTTGAAATAACTTTTATTTAAACTCTTTATTTTAAATATAGATGACAGAAAAAAAATACATAAATAAAATATATAAAATAAAATGTTTTTCTTGCCGCATCGCGCCATAAAAATATTGCTAACTTGCAATATTGCACAGACGCGTATTGTGATGCGACTGTCAATTGTTCTGCATCTCGCGCGAACGCTGGAAATCGACATCATCGGAATGCGTCGAAGAGAACGGGATTTAAAATATGAAGATGGATTTGCGATTTCCTTCGGTTACGTGCGCTCTATCGTATGTCTGTTACGGCCTAGCTTAGCACATTGCCACAGCCTGCGTTCACCCACACATGAATATTCAGCTTATGCTTTACATATACTGAATATGCATCGCAGTCCTTCCTTCCCTCTTAGGTCATTTACAAGATGCAGATATGCCGGGCTAGGCACCAGGGCCACCGACCATTCTAATAGAATAACCCGCGTTTCCGTGTTTCTCACAGAAAACTATACAGCCTATTCTCCGTCCCTTCTTCTGCTCCTCGCCTTCGCCAACCTATTTTCTCGCCACGACGGTCGGGGGGAAATTCGTTTCTCATGCGTTCGACAAACCATAGGCGCTCGCCTCTGCCGTGTGCACACGGAGTTGCTTACCATCGATTAAGTAATTATCGGGGGATTGTGAGCCGCGCGCGAGAGCGAAATTGGGGAACTGACGCCGTGCGTTGTGAAGGACATACGCTCAAACGCCATTACAGCGTTATTGTTTACCCGGGCCAATTTCCGATGGGTATAATTTAGTTATTAATTATTACAAAGACTTGTTAATTGCACTTTCGACTTACACATTATCTGAAGAGACACCGGATTACTGGCGGTCTTTCCTTCGCTGTTCGCTGCGAGACAGGTGTAATCGCCGGCGGAATAACGAGTCAATCCTTGCAGAACCAATGAAAAATCGCTGAAAATCACCCCGGCTGTGGAATTGTTCTTCAGCTCTTTACCCTTTAACACACACAACGCAAAAAAATCGACGTTGCCGATTGAGAAAGTTCTTTAATGAGAATTTTTTTCTTCCTTAATTGCAAATTACAATGTGATATGAAAAACATGAGTGTGAGAACGTTCACGCATTAGAACCATAATATAGAATGCAAACTATAATAATAATAAAAAATGTGCACGCGTGGAATTGTGCACACGCGAGTTATCTAATGAGTAACTAATTAAATTTGCATAAACCGGAGAGAGAACAAATGCAACGCCGCGGCCATAGCACAGCGGAACGCAAATATGCCGTGAAATGTTTCTTCGGGTATCGTGATGGGACACGCGAGTGCCCAGATTATCGCACTTACATCCTTGAACCAGGCGAGCTTGTACACCTTTGGATTTGCCTGCACTATGCACTCGAAATACACGTCATCGCCCTCTTTGATGTCATCCGGATTCAGCGTCTCGCCCATCCTCAGGTTGACCACCGGCTGGTATTGTACGTCGAGCCGCCACTTATCCTCCAACGCACTGTCGAGTATAGCAGGATTTTCCGCGCGGCATGTCAAATATTTACCGTCGTCCTCTATAGTTGGCACAAAGCTGAGGATACTCAGGCTCTGATTGTTCTCGAGCGGATACTGTAATTAAACATGCGCATTTCGTGCGGAATTAATCGGGTTTCCGAAAGTTTTGCGATATTCAGACGGCCGAGAGCGCAGACGCCACGGCCTATTAATCGAATCAACCTAAATCAGCACATTGATACGCTCCCCGTATTATCTTCGCGGGACACGTGACTTGAATTTCTCTTATTTCCCGATGTCGCAAAAACATCACTTTCGTTTTTTTTGTTTTTCAGAACATAGAAATGTCACGTGTTTGTCGCTAATATTAATTTAACATCGTTGGAAGTTGTTAGATCGAAGTGATGCCAAAATAAAAAAGAGCGCGAGGGATTAACAGTTTTTCAAGATTTATGATGCTTAGAGCAACGGCGCAAAATGGAGGTCGAAGCGGGAGCGGGTCACATCGCTGACGCTTCCTCTCTCCATCACGGTCCGCGTTCCTCCCGCGTTTTCACGATGTCATTTTAATGATAGTGCCATCGGGCATATATATCGGAAAAGCCACGTATCCGCATCAGTATCGCGAATACGATGAATGGAAGTAATGGTTCGTCAGGATGAATGTGACATTGCTGTCTCTCGCTCTCTTACACACTTTCACCTATCATTGCACCTGTCTCTCCTCTCTCTCTCTCTCTCTCTCTTTCTCTCTCTTCCTACCCCTCTCCTACTTTGCTACCCTTCTCTCGCATTTTTTTGCAAGCACCACCACGTTGCACTTTCAGTGCACCTCAGTGCGACGCGCGATCGAATTTTCCGATAAAACCCTCTGGACAGTCCGACACACCGGCATCGATACATCGCGCGGAATAGATCGTAGTGACATTACGGTCATAGTGTTCGCATGCGTCGACCGAATGTTGCAGACGTGGTATTTTGAAACCCCCGTTTTCTGGGATAAAATCCACCGTATGGATGTGACGGAAAAACGTTTTACTTAATCGGTTTCGCGTGTCTACGTGAAATAAAGTTAAAGCGCGCGTAATTTCCGCGCGCGCGACGGTGTTTTGATTATTTTCTCACACCGATGCGAAAACTACAAATCCGATTCTAGAATACATAAAAGCGCGAAAAAACAAGATAGATACACAGCTGATGTTTCTCGCGAACAAAAGAAGAATTTGGACTTAAAAAATAAACGCTTTTCTCATTCGCGTTTTGATTACATCACGCGAATAATATTTTGTCATATAATTTGTGTAGCGTTTTCGAACGGGAATATATTGAAATTTTCACGATGTACGAACGTGTTTACTCGTGTAATAAACGTGAAAAAATTCATAATTCAACTTTTCGTGAAATATCCCGATTATCCCGGTCATCGTGTATGCGGTAATGGCCGTCGCGAGTGCTTCACACATTTTCGCTCACGGATGATCATGGAATAATAGCGCAGTAAAAATGTATGAAATAAACATAAAACGGAAATAGCTGCCTGTTGTAGAAATTGTGATACGTGAAAATGTTCAATATTTTTTATAAAGGAAGCTTGTCCGATGCTTGTTTGTGTTCGAAATTAGTGATTTACGATAAAAATGACTAATACACAATAATAATGCATATGTTTTCGAATTGCGAGATAATTATGAAACATATTGTGTAACAGATTGTTTCAAGATATTATTTTATTTGCAACGATGCTTTCATAGAAATATGTAGCGAATTTGTTGTTTATTGTTTCACTTTTGTTTTGCCAACATAATATTATTATGTAACAGCTATAACATAGTTTGCACATTGCTTTAATATCTATGCTGTAATTATCTCGAATATCATAACATTGTGAAAACGTGTATTGTATAGATACGAGGTCATTTAATAATTTCAAAGGGTAATCATTGAATGTTTCGCGTTCGACTATTCTATTGTGTATTACTTTGATACGACAATGTAGCTATTTGAGAGAGAGAAGCGGTTTCAATAAATGTAGAATCGATACATTTTTATGTGCAAATTACGGAGTACAAGGGTAAGACGACTTCGCGAAGTGACTATGATGAAGTTGTTTCGTAAAAAGAAAGAATACTTACACCCAGACGGAAACGTTTTAAAAATTTAACGTTTTCAAGTAAAACATTTCGTGCCACAGGCCGCGCGAGAAAGAAGCGTCTACGTCGAAAATAAGAAAAGAAAGTTAAGCCTTGAAAGTTTATCATCGCGTTTATCCACTGAATCGCTGTGGCGAAGTTCTGTACTACCTCTGTCACTGCGACAGAGAAGAAGGAAGATGTCGGGAATCGAGGTGCTACGGGATGAACGAGAAGTCGGCCGCAAGAAAAACGAAATAACTGCTGCGTCGTCGTAAACTTCTCGACGAAAATCGTCGTAAACTGCGGGAAGTTGCGGGACGTCGAATTTCACGAATTTCCCTTCGAATTGTGCGCCGCACTTTGAGCGATGCTTCTCGCGCTAAATCGTTTTCACAAGACTCGACGACACGAAAGCTCACGTTCGACCGATGTAAAAAATTAATGACCGATGAGGCGATAAAAACACCGGTGCAACTTTATCAAACTAGGACACTCGGGGAGACGAGTCGTAGATCAACTGCGCTTTTTTCTTTACATGCAAGCAATTTTGCCGGTTATTCCGTCGAAGATCGGACGGATCATCGCAGTGTTGACCGAGCTAAAATCCATCTCGCGACAAAACCAATACTGTATATACTGAGAAAACTGACGGAGGAAAATTTCGCGCCACAATGGTATAATCTTGCTTTCTGAAATGAAACGAGTTCTCGTTCAGAAATGTTCTACAGACTGAAATGAGAGAGAGAGAGAGAGAGAGATTCAATGGAAAGTCTAGTAGTCGAATTTATTCACCCTCAATTTTACTTGCGTCATTTTATAACAAGAGCATTATAAATTTGCTTTCGTCGCCGGGAAGTTACGGACCGAAAGCGCCGACGTTTAACATCTTCAAATAAAAGACAAGAGAGAAGAACTTTTTACTAAGGAGGCCAAAGTGTTTGCTTTCCACCGCATTTAAATGACATAGCTTTCCTCTTTAGAACAACATCTATTTTCGTTTCATAGTACAGTGCAATTTCATCGCGTAGTTGACGTGCAATACGCATGCATGTATAAACGTAGGTATAGCTGACTTACGTTTTGAGCCATCTTCTTGATTTGCTTGTTTGCTTTCCACCACGTGATCACTGCCTCGGGCCGCGAACCGCTCGTACGACATTCCACGTCGTAATTTTTGTCGGCTGAAACTCGCGTTTCTTTCGTTAAGATCTGAACCATCAGTGGTTTTACTGCAACAAAAAAAATGCAAAGGTTCTTTCTAGAATTGCAGTAAACTACGGAATGCACGCAAAGAATGTACAAGTGGCGCGCGTATATCTATATCGTTCGCTCGTGTGATTTAGTATGTCTCTTCACATTTTGACTGATTAGGTTGACATCCTGATCAGGATTTAGTAATATAAAAATTTCTCAAAGTAATATCTAAGTTTACAAAACAAAGAAAAAGCAAGAAAAAGTTTGCGCACACTTATTATTACTCAATTTTGCTTTTACTCTGAAAATTGTGTCTTTACAAATACAGCATGAAAGTTTGCGCGATGTATTTATAATTTCTGTCTTTCTTTATCTTTGTATCATTTAAAAAAAGTACACGTTGCAAGAATAAACAAAGTTACATCGTTAAGCGTCGTCTGTGCGCATAGCTGAGTTCCGCGACGACGGGATCTTGATTTAATCAACTTTATGCGGATCGCTACCGTTTCGAAGTTGTCCCTTAGCGAGAGAAAACAACGCTCCATTAGTACAAACGATAGGACCGTGTTTTTCATTAGAAACGAAATCCAGAAAAAAAATTAGACAATCAAAAAAAAAATTCACAAAATAACTACGAAAATGTATAACCCGAAGTGTCTAATTCTAAGGTAGCTACGAAACGTAAAATTATTTCGAAATTCCGGCAAAGAGAACTGCGAGCTACAAGAAGAATTAAAGAACGACGTGGCTCTCTCTCTCTCTCTCTCTCTCTCTCTTTCTCTCTCTTTCTCTCTCTGCAAAAGCACTCGCAAAAGTCGCGGTTAAAACCCTGCTCTTGGCACGACATAGCGATAAATTTCAATTATTTAATTCTCAAATCCGCAAGAGAGTCGTGCCGGTTCTCAGAGTTCGCGGCGGCCTCTGTGCACGACTACTATCTGTACACGATTTCGAAAAAGTTAAGCGTACTATCAGAGGCAGTAAAATAAAAAAACGATAGTAAAACAAGTCGAAAACGATTTAAAAAAAAAGAGAACACGCAAAAAGTGATCTAAAAAGATTTTATCACGTAGATCACTATTTTTCGTGTAAGTCTATCCTTGACCCTAATACTAGAAATAAAACGAATATCGACAAGGAATATCACAAAGAAAATCTAATGAATCCTACAAGTGAGAATATTTCCGTTTGCCGTGCGGAAAATTTCACATTTGTCTCAATGTGTTCGCGCGTTTGTCGCTGTAAACTTCCGCTTGTATCGAAGAATTTGATATCCATATCGATCGCAAGCAATCAACGTAATCCAGGCTATTCGTAACATCACGCTGATGTCGTCCTCGTAAATTTCAGCGCACGCTTATGCGCCGCCACGGCCAGCCGGCCACTCGTACAACCCCTAATTGCCATTAGTTGGTAGCCACTTCTCTGAAATTGATTCCTCCGTTTCGCTCTGTGCTCTCTTCCCGACACGCACACACGTGCGCACGTGCGCACGCACGCACGTCTAGGACGAAGTTTGATAATCGTCGCTATATTTGCGCTTGTGAAAATTTTCGTCCAGTTGGATAATCAACTTTCGCGTTTGCTCATCCGCCGATTGAGAAGATCTATTTGGCCGTGGCTTTAATGCCACGAGCAATAATACGATCGCCGTGAAAGCCGCTTTGTTGCGCACGCGATGAAGAATCGGCATTATCCGCTTCAAATAGACGCTTCTCTTATTGGCGACGTCTCGAGAGAGATTAGGTTTTAATTAAAACATGTTGGGTGCGATTACGTTCCAGAGAGAGAAAGCAGACAGCTCTCAGTTTTCCGCGCGAGGTGGATCTGAAATACGTATGAAGACCCGATAAGATAGCAAAGCGGCGCGAGTTGTATCGACGGGAACATCAATTCGATACGCCGGGCATCGCGTGTACGTCGATCGTGATCGCGCCTTACGTTTCCCGAGAAACGAACAGAAAGGATTGTATCTATTTTCGACGTTCAATTAGAACAAAAGCACGCAAAGCCGGCGGTGCTATTGCCCGGGGAAATAGCTTGATTCCCGCGCTACGATATATAACTGTGAAATCGAGCCTTCGAACATTGCGATTCTTTCGTCATTCGTAATTTAGCGATCGCCGACAGCTTTGACAAATTGCTTCGCTCTATCGGTCGCGTTAGATGTATCGCGCTCGCACGTTTGCAGTTTTTTACGCGTTTTTGCGAAACAACTTGTTAAGTTTTGCAATTTTCATTCAAGTTTTGCAAATTGAAAAGGTTACGTTTAAGAACAATCGAACGGAATGTGCTTCAAAGTTTTTAAAAGTCCTCAAATTGTATTTCTCACATATACATTCTCGTTCTCACACATGTGGCGTTAAAGATGCGCAGTCTCGATTGTAACTCGGCAGCCCAGTCACATCATAACGCGACATTCTTACGTCATGGTGCTGGCCATGCTCGTTTTATCTACTTCAGCTTCGTAATGTGCATCAATCGAGTTTTACTCGTGTATTATCAACGCGCTGTACCCGCTCGCGATGGCCATTTGCGTACGCCTGCGAACAGCCGGGCCGTGAATTACAGTGCGCAGCGCTGCGGGTCGAGCCTTAATGGTTTCACGCGTGTTTACCGTAGCGTTATCGTTCGTTCGAATAATTCCTCTACGAGCCGACGCACACGGGCGGCGGCACACTTATCAAACCCGACGCTCTTCGCACCTTCCTATTTATTTCCAGCCGGTTGAACGGCCACCTGCTCCGTCAGAAAGCGCGCTCCCGCGCGGCAGGCCGAAATCAATGCCGGTGGAGAGGCAACGTCGACGAAAAGCATATGGCTCTCGGCGAAGAGAAATCTCCCGGTCTTATCGCCATTGGGGAACGAAGTCGAGATAGCTCCCTGATGAATGACGATGATGTTCCGCGCGCCATGGAAACGCACGACCCCGCCGGGACGGGATTATTAATTATTATCAAATGAACAGTCCCCCGATGCGCATGACCGCGCACGAATAAGCGTAGCGCGCGTGAAGTCGCGCGCCAGTGTGCGTGCGTTGCGTGCACGCACGACCGGATGCAAATTAGCGCGATTGCAATTGGCAAGTCTAGCGAGCGCTCGCCACATCGATGCCGACTTTAATTCTTGAACGTACGGCGTTGCGGTACGTGGTATGAATCACCGAGAACAGCACAAAAAATCGCTCGCTCGGCTTTTGAAAAAAAAATTTATGAACAAAGAAAAACGTTTGCATGCCGCGATACAGACACATCAAGACCAGTTCGAAAGCTTCCGTCACGCCAGCTTCGTCACGCATCTCGCGTGTCCGCTACTTATTTTTTACATTCTCACCGATCAAATCTTGCGAGAGAGAGAGAGAGAGAGAGAGAGAAAGACGTTGTAAAATATCATGGAAATATACAAGTGTTTTAATTTATACTTTAATTGGTCTATTACAGTAAATTAAATTTTCAAAACACCTATTGAATTGCTGTCTAATATTTAGGACTGAACAAGACTGGGATTACGAACCATGAAGAGTCAAATTATAATTGAATAATGATTTATTATTGAAAGACGTTTAATTACTCCCTTCGAAATTTCAATGAGATGTACGTCATGTTGTGTGTATTAAAACTGAATTAATGCATATTCGAGCACGCAAGAGAGCGTAAACTCGCATTGCTTACTATTATTTGTTCTGTTGAACAAATTCGGTGCACATCGAAATGTGTGAATTAATAAGCATCACCCGCAGGGAAATGTACGAAATTACTCGCACATGAAAACATGTGCGCGTCTACTGTTTATACGACTAATAGGGTCAGTTAGTTTGCGCGTTACAAGTCTGCACAACTATCAAAAGCTAGTGTTTCAGTTCCTTGAAGAGAAAACAAATAAAATAATTCTGTCGAATTATGCCACGAGGAACGAAAGAATTATTTTAATTTGTTGTGACGCGCCTAACTGCTTCAACAGTGATCGATTGAAGATTAATTTCAAATAAACTTGTATAAAACTTTAATTCGTATGCAAACCAGGTGATGTTCCTATTTGATATCCTATATTTGATATTATTGTTATTATCGTGTCGCGTTAAACAGAGTTGGCGTGCGTTGCAACATTTATATCGCGGATTATATACAGGCCAGCCGCGCGCGGTAGGATATTCCTTAATGCATAAAGGGTTTGTAGTACGCTTTGTGCTTTGGCGGTTGTGTATGCGGCAACGTGCGAGATCAATTGGCTGGGAATTAGCACCTCTTACAGCTACGTCGAGTACTAATGCTTTTACGCGTGTTTACATTAACGTTATCGCTGTTGGTTCGAATAGTTTCTTCTCACACCCTCGCGCGCGGCTTTCCCTCCCGACCGAAGAGAACGACGTTACTGGGTCATTACGAGTCGAACTCTCCTCAGCCACCGCTCGCACGATATCTCACCGTGCACTTTCTTACCTTCCAACACGCGGCCCATCCGCGCGTACGTACGATCTCAACACGCGCGCGTGTTTCCGTCACGTCTATCGACCGACACCGACAAGCAACGCTCGAACACGGACGCGCTGTCGCACGCCAAGCGCTCGCGAAGGGGGGCAAACACATGGAATCGAAGCTGCGGGGCCGAGAGGCACGCGATTCACTGATCCGTCTTGCAAGAGGCGTTACCGTTATCTCTATCGGCCAATCTCGGCCAGACGACTAATAGGTTCAGCACGTGAATACCTTGGCCCGGCTTGGGACCACGTGAAAAGGCCTTCGGTGCATGTACCTCCTGTGACCGGGTGGAGCGGTCTCTTGAACAATGCGGAGTACGAGAACTGTCAAAATCAACCTGATACACAACCCCTCTCTCTTCCTCTCTTCCTCTCTTTTGACAAAAAGAGAAAAAGATTTATATTGCTCTTTATCGTGGAACTCGAATGTTTCAGTTCGTTTTCGTACACGCTATTTTATTTTGTGAGAAATGACAAACTGAAGATTTTTAACTCGCGGTAAGCGATGGTTGGATGTCAGAATGAATTGTGCTCTGCATGCTTGCACTTATGACTAGCGTTACGTTATAACCGCGTTGAAGATCAGCGGACTTCATTATAAAAGACGCAGCGACACGCATCTCTTATTCATAAATAAAATTAAACAGCCATTCGAGACGATATCACCCCTAAGATAGGGGAGGGAAAATACATGGAACGCGCTTAAATGCTTTTTTCTTCCGCGAAATGCGTCAGCTTGTCGCTAGTTCCACGTTCACCTCAACGTGCAAATGGAGAACTCTCGTACCTCGTTATGCACGCGATAATTGCGTACTTACATTAATGGTTACATGAAACTACGTATATATGCGATACTTTACGTCCACCGGGCACGTTTATGTTTAATGACTGAGCTGTGTGCGGTAAAATACGGTAAAGTATAAACAGTAATTTGTATCGATATTCAATCTGATTTTTGAAAGTAAAAATATAACGTGCAAGATAATTGTTATTGTGATTTATGCGTTTTTCTTTTTTTGCTTCGATTCCATCTTCATGTCGAGATATTAGAATATATTTGCAAACAACGCAAGTTAATAAATTCATTTACAGTTTTTCTCCGTTCTTGAAATAATCTCTTCTTGGAGCAAATTATACAACATTTATTTGATAAATTGCGATTTTCGTAAAAAGAAAATAACAAAAACCTACACTGCACGAACATGCAACATTACGGAGATTGACAAACTGGGCCGCTTAAGTAGGACATTCTTGATTCATCACTCAGTACGGTATAATATATATTCAAGTATAATCGGAGGTTCATTTTAAACATCATCGGGAACGCGGCTTTCGTTTTTTTGCCCGAAGCAATCGTCGTTATGACTCAACTAATTTTTGTGACCTATTACCGAATTAAGATCTTTTCATTCCTCCGTGTGTACACGTGTGCAAACCATTTTGCATACTCGAATATTCATTATCTAATTTTTTAGCAAAAATTTAAATATATTAAATATTTTTAATTAAATATATTAAATATATTTTTTGATAGCGTATGTAGAAAGAGAGGAGATCTATTTTTATACGTGGCGCAGAGTCATTTGGTTAATATATATACATTTGTTGAAATGTTGCGTTGTCATAATATTGCTAATTAAAATTACGCCGTTATGACTGCACGTGCAAATGCGACATTTAATGCGGCGTTTTGAACAAAATTGGGTCATTGTGCGCCTCAGGAGAAATAAAAACTAGAGTCAACGCAGGTTTTTTTTGATTACACACGTGTAGTAGGAAAAAAGCATGCGAAATGAAAATCAACGATACTTACGATTCATATCGAGGACGATCAGTTTTGTCTCCGGTGGCACTAAATTCGTGTTGCTGGCCTGACAGATCAGTCTCGTCTTGAGGTGCTGTCGGCCAATTTTCGGATACACCAAGTGGTTAAGCGTTACCTCGGTCTCGGCATCGTAGTGATAGGACTCGTCTATCACGGTGTTGTCTAGATACCACCTCAGCTTCGGGGGCGGCTTGCCACCTCGAACCTCGCAAATCAGGTTTACGTCGCCTCCCTCGTTGTACGGTTGCTCGACGTCCCTTAGTTTCCTCGTCGTCCCGTCCAATATTATCGGCTTCGACGGAGGCACTGTGCGAACAGGCGAATGCGTCGTTAGGATCCGGCGCGGGATGTTAATCGATCGTTTGTCAAGCGACTCGACAGTCAGCGCGCGAGCGCTGTATCGCGCGATGGTCGATGCACGGACGCAACTTCCGGCGCGTTGTGTATAGCAGAATTAACTGTTATAATGGCTCCCGAAACAGGTCATACAGTTACGAAGTACGGTGTATTAACGCGACAGCTCAGTTTGCGAAGCAAACCACGGCTTACGTCGCGATTAATTCATGCGCCGGAAAGTGCCGAGTTTCATAAGTCAACGCACGCGAGAAATCGGAAAATGGCAGAAAAAACTTTGAGCGCGATGAAAATCGAACGATTTATATTTAGCGTCGAATCGCGCACCTCAAATACACGAAGGTCTCAAGTGGCCTCTCAGAAGAGATCTCGAAAATGCTTCTTGACGCGACCTCCATTATCCACGCCTCGATCAAAAGAACTCGACTCGTAATTGTTGCGCGCGATCGCCGCTTGATTGAGTTTCACCGCGACACAATGAGCGCTCACCTATAACGGTTAAGTTCGTCTTTTGTTTCCGCGTCGGCGAGTTTCTGAAGTCCACCCGGCACCGATAGATTCCCTGGTCCGTGCTTTCCAGCCGGTCAATGGTGAGGTGAGCTGGATTCGTCGCCGTGACAAAATAAGCTCTTGGTCCCAATACCGCGGGCGACGACCAAAAACGGGCGTTGCTGAGTTGCCGGCGGTTGCGGGCGTCAACGCTGTAACACACAATCGATCAGTGCGTCTCAGTGTGCACAACTATAAAATATATCGTTGCTACGATATTCGCAACTGTCATGAAATTTGAGTAACACGGGGTATGTAATTAATATCTGCTGTATCATTAATACCAGTGCCTGCTACGGAATATAATATGGAATTTCACTGTTTTTCGCTAATAGAGAGATATAGAATACTAGAACGATTCTGATAAAATATCTGCTTCGTAACAAGAGTCAATTTATTGCCGATAATTACCATTTTGCTCGTTATTCACCAAAAACTGTGCCAATTTAATTACGTAAATTGCGTTGTAATTGCAGCTTGTCAATTAAAATAGTACACTGTCGACGTTACTGAAAAGGATATCGTCAATTGAATTAATTACGAACGACGTAAATAATGAACGTACTCATATTTCACTGTGTGCACTGACTTGCAATCAAATGTAATACATTTTCAACAACTGTTGCAAAATTAATAAAATTAGAGTTATAATTCGCACAATTGCACATTTATATCTGACATTGAAGTTTCGTAAAATTAGTTGTCTCGATCATAAAATGAAAGTTTTACGAATACAGATGTGCAAATTTAATGGAACGAGTGTGAAATGGAAACAAAAGGTACAATTTAGGATCACGAATTCGAAGTTCGTTTTCGAAGTAGCGTGTGTCTGCCATGCGGAGCAGAGTTCACTGAAGAATCATCCGCGGAATTGTGATCTGGGAGTCGGACAGACATGTCTACGAGAGTCGCTCTTGGGAGCCATTCCCAGTGCGTGATTGCATATTAAGCACCCGGCGGTGAGCAAGGACGAGAACAAAGAGAGAGACGGATTAGAGAGACGCGGTCGCGAGGAGGATACGTAAGGAGAAACTCGCACGGGATAGAAAGAAGGTGATTTAGCGGAGAGACTCTCTCTCTCTCTCTCTCTCTCTCTCTCTCTCTCTTTCTCTCTCTCTTTTTCTCCCGTAGCTCCTCGCGCGAGCAACTAAAAGTTAAATTGCGTTCCGCGACTGCACAGGAGTTCGGATTTTACGCTCGTGACTGAGTATTCCCAAAGCTATCCCGCCGTTGCGCTTGCTTTTCCGCGGCATTGACGTTGAAATACGATTTAATTCTTCCACTTCGCACTTCCAGCGGACGAGCAGAGCGCTTTCGTGACGCGCTACCGACGCGACGCTGCCCACCGCCGCCACCTCATTGCCTCGTCCTATGTCTACGACACAGAGAGAGGCAAAGGGGGTGGGCACGTCGATCGAGCGCGAGAACGAGCCGCGGATATAACACACATTTGGTCGATTTTCCTCGCGCGAGCGATAACCCTAAAAAGTGATTTTCCTATATCGGTTTTCCGACTTGAACTCCCGGCCGTTCATGAGCAACGAAATGACTTTCAAGATCGATTGCTCGCCTCGTTGATCACGACTTGAGAAGCTGATCCGTCGCCAAGACCTTCAGGGAGAAAGAGAGAAAAAGAGAGAAAAAGAGAGAGAAAGAGAGAGAAAGAGGCTTCGCCTACAGGCGTTTCTTCGTTATCTTGGGAGATTGCAGCGTAGATGAACTTCAGTTGCAGTTCGCAAAAGCGATTTGCGAACGAAGTAGCGAGCAATTGCTAAAACGCGAATAAATGTAGCAGAGCTGACTATTGTCACAATTAACATTCAATAAAATGTTTGCAGAACAGTTATTGTTAAGACAGACGCGTTCTTGTGCATCACCGAAGAAATGCGGTGCACAATGCGAAATGCGCAATTAATGTTAATAAAAATAGAGTATAAAGTTTCAGCGCGCAACTTATTGTTGAAACATCTTAAATAACACTTAAGATCTCTGCCGGGAAAGGCGTCTTCCACCGCCTTCTATTTAGGTACTACTTTCTACTACCGAAGCACTCGCTAAGAAACCGATCACTTTAAAGTCTCACGCGAGGAAAGGAATTTACCAGACGCTTCGACGGATCTAAGTATCTTGAAACTTTCCTGTGCTAGAGAAAGAGAAAAAGAAAGAGAGAATGGAATTGAAGATTCGATTTTGCGAAGTGTTATCTATTAAAGTAAAATGCGAAGACCGCGCCCGCTGAGAGATTGCAAATATTGCCGAGCGTTTTTCTCAGGCGACACGCTAAATGTTCGATATTATAAAGTATTAAACTAAGACCTAATACATCACAGCGAGATATGCAATATCGTAAAGAACGCAGAAAATATCGCTGGCTCGACATAATGTACTCGATAAAAATTAAATTAAATCTTTGAGACGACGATACGTTCATATCTCGTCATGAAAGTGTTTCGTCGAATTATTAAAATTAATATTTAAATAATTCAAAGACAAAAGCTGTTCGCTCTTGAATGAGTAACAACTTGAGAAAATCGTGTCGCGATGACACATGAGTCACTCCTATCGCTACACACACAAGACGTTATATATGTACAAGAAGAAAGTGAGATCTAGGAAAAAGAAATCATATCCATATATGTCTCGTAGCTTCCTTTCTTTAACTGCACTGGCATACGTACGATAAGCGATGTTACGCAATAAATATTTTACTGCGAAGGGTCCCCGCGAAGAGGGAAGAAGCTTAGGGAGCGCGGGAACGACCGACAGGGGAAAACGCTTTAGTATGGCAGCCGCCTTTAAATTTCAAGTTCCTCGTCGCGGCGAGGATTAAACCGACTTTACAACAAGCAACGACCTGCCTTCCCCGTGCCGAGTGCCAGCTCGGCACCCAGTCGTTCTCTCTCCTACGTCGCCCTTGCGCCTAAGAACGATGCATCGCGACTCCCTCGCACATATCTTACACCTTATTACATTTCTTAAATATGGCTTGCCGGATACTAACGTCAACTAGGGTGGCTTCTCCGATGCGCCGGTTGCCATTCTATATGCAAAATTTCACGGGCCGCGGAAGCGAAACGGCGACTCCTCTCACGCTCTTCTAAAGTAGAGAATGAACTTCACAGTAGAAAATAACGCGAGGAATTTTGCGGATCCGAGCTCATCTCTTTTTTATTTTCCCGCAAAGGTGCGCCATATGTAGACGATATGGTTAATTTTTTCGCAATGTTTCAGTGCGCTCCTCTCGTAGCTAAGACGCATCTTTTTACACGTAAGGAAATATTGTATGTTGTGATAAAAAGAACAAGGAAATTGTGAGAAAGAGAGAGAGAGAGCTTATATCAACCGATATCGTAAAGAAATAAATATTAGATTTTTTCCGGGGTCTTACCTGTAAATCGGCTCGGTTATTCCTTCCTTGTACCAAAGCACCATGCTAACGTCGTCGTTATCGGCGAGATAAATATTGCAAGGAAGTTGCGCTTTCTTTCCGACAACGCCTTCCACGACAACGATCGATGCTGCAACAAAGAAACAATCAATTATAAATAAAAATAATAGTTTTTCTCAAACTACTACAAATATGATACGTTCAATGTTCGAATTTTCATTCATTCTAGATTAGAAGTAAAACATATTACGATTACACGTACTTCATATTTAAATTCATATTTTTGTTAAGAACGTCATAAATCCAAGGAAATTTCCGCAAGAACGCTCGACAGATATGCCAACTGTAATCAATCTTAAGTCTTTAACAAGCTCCGAACAACACGACGTATATCGCTAGATAAAACGTTGAAATAATCGCCGAGGTTTCCGATAGACAAGAAAATACCTGGATTAGATCTCATTACACAAGAACGACGATGTACACGCTGACGAGCTGTCGCTATCTTAAGAACTCGTTGTCTTCCGTCATAAGACAGACATTGATTAACGCAAGTATGATATCGCCACGGTTTTGTCCGCGCGATTAGATTTACATACAGATGGAGCTATTACTTTTTAACGAGACTTTTCCTTTCTCCTTTGACGTTACGGCTGATCTTTTCGCATTTTCTGATGCACGCCATCACAGGACTTTTCACTCACGTGTCGCATCTCAAGAACGATCGCTCTCAGAGATCACCATCGATCATCACTCCGATATTTCGTCGCTTTCGACGTCCGATCGCAACAGCAGCGGCCAATTTCGACGTCCACGGATCTTTTCGTTCTCGAGCTATAAAGTGCCGATACTTGAGCGAAGAGCGAAAGAAGCGGGAAACACGGAACGGAACGGGAAAACGGATTGTGTCCGCCGGTGACATGGTGAAAAGCTCGCGCGCAGTCAGTGTCTTCGCGTCGAGATATCCGCGGAGATATTGCGTGAACGCTCGACGTGTGTTTGCCGAAAGGTCCAAAGTGGTCGCGCCGGGAAAACGTTCTGAATGTGAAATTAGAATGCCCGCCGGCTTTCGACGGAGTGATATAGGTGATTCGATATGAAAAACGCGATAAGTTGCTCTCCTTTCTCACCCTGTGCTTTCGATCTCAAAACTCTCAATAATATTCCGACTTGTCGTCAGAAACGTCTGGTGTATTGAAAAATCCGGATGTTTTATGTGCGTTACCAAATTGCAATGAAACTTCATTAATCTCTTACAAATGCTTTCAATAATAACGCGAAAGATATTTCTTCGATCTTTCAATATTTCACTTGCGCGCGTTTATCGACGTGCGCGACGAACATAAATTGCGCGCGATCGTATTTCATTCAATCAAAATGCCTTTGTTAAGGGAACACGATCGAAGGGCCACGTTCTTTCCGTCTCATTTAATCCCAAGAGAAGTTCGACGCGGTCTGGAAAGAAACTCCGAGGAGGAAGCCTCGAGCGGAACGTTCGCGAGCATGACAAGCGCGCCGCGCGTAAAACAATTTCATTTATCACGAGAAAAATAGCGGTTTAACTCCGCGAGTGGGCGTATCATACATTTTCCGCGAGTTCAAGGGAACGCGGGGTGTTGGGCGAAATGAGGCGGTGGAAAATGGAAGACACACCGGAGGCGGGTCGTTCCTTCTTTGTCGTCGTCGCCGGCGA
The DNA here is from genome assembly GCA_014825475.1 of Pseudomyrmex flavicornis. NCBI lineage: Eukaryota > Metazoa > Arthropoda > Insecta > Hymenoptera > Formicidae > Pseudomyrmex > Pseudomyrmex flavicornis. The sequence continues at coordinate 17,853 of QVNW01002196.1, forward strand.
CGACGACGACGACACGGCGGACACGAACACGCGAGTGTATTAGCGTGGATGAGGCCACGGCGCAGGGGAGCACCGACGCTAAGTCGTCACAGACCCAGATGTACCAGTTTATTGCAGTTCTCTGTGCCGGCACTTAGAGAAAATACAGTTGGAGCGCCGGCGACAACGTTTGCATCAAAGCACCGACCCTCGCGCTTCCCCGTCGTGGGGACGGGATTAAACACGCGGAACGCGGTTCCGAATAATGTGCGCGCACGCACCATTGTCGATGCTAAAAATTTGCATCGCGAATGGGACTACCGATGCAACGTCACGAGCACCCGGCAGGAAAATTATTACCGGCTAATTGGCAGAACCGGCGGAAATTGCCCGGAGCGCGAATGACCGCGGCGCTGTCGCATTAGAGCGTAATATACGTAATGTATTTTTCCGCGAAACCGTGAACAAATCAATCGTCGCGTACATGAGTTCTCACTTTTTTCTAATCATTAGTAAAGATAATGTAGTCGTCTTCTTGTGTAATTTTCACCTCGACACACTATCGTGACGGTTGTGAAGCGCACGTCGCTGGCGTGTTTCTTGTTTCGTTATTACTTCATCGGTATTCGAGTTGAGTTATTACGTAGTTACGATGAACCGTAAACACTCACGTCGTTCCCGGTATAAATCTACGTAGGGAGTTGTTGGGTTTATAAATAACATTCTATACGTGGAAACCGAATTCATCAGCGATCACTCTCTTTAACAAGCCGGCGATCGGAGGCGAGATCAAACGTATCCACCCTTGGTCTTTCTCTCTTTTCTTGCCTCGAGTGGAAGCAACTATAAATAACTAATCTTCTAGTTTCCGCGAATGCGCGGGAGGACCCTGAATCTCGAAGATGATCGCCTTGGGTGAGCAGGATGCCACGTTTATTTTCTTTTTTATTGGAGACGTAAATTTAACAGATTGTATTTCTTTTTTCCTCTTTGCTCTCTCGATCTCTTTTTCTCCTTCACACACGGCTACTCGCCATCGGGAAATGAAATACAGCGTTATTTCAACGATGGAGAGTGTACGCAGCTATTTTTTCTCAACTGATAGCCGCCAATATGTTACCGAACGATGAGAAATTCTAAAAACCTATATATATTCGCGCACCTGCACCGAGCGCGAAAAATCGCGCGTGAATAGACTGTGTGTCCTAGCCAGGCCATAATACAATCAATAAATCCTGCATTATTAAACTTACATAACAATGCGCGTTTTACCATATATTAAACAATATAATTGAGGACAGTTTACTTTGAAATCTTGGTCGTGTAGTTGATTTTCCGTCGTTGCTAGTGTGTGATTATTTATTTCAACCAAGATGATTTTAGTTCTTGACTAGTTGACGACCGTTTTATACTTTACACGCATTATTTACTGTCATCAATCTTTGAATTAATGTTTTAATTTATCTAATTACGTTCACTGAATAAAAATCTAAATATTGGAATCAAAATCGTGTAACTATTTGAATAAAACTAATTTACGTACACCGACACCTTGTATATTGGCTCGCATTTGTCTTTAAATTTTTTATATTTGAGGATTTCACAAAGTAAAAAATTATCCCAAAACATCGATTTTCTCAGTCAGTACAGCTAGAAATAAAAAAGAAGCTCCACATTTACGTTCTACCGAATAGACTTACGACAACCGTAACGGACTCACTCAAGATTTAAGATGCACAATTAACCGGCCAAATCGGTTAGCTATCCGGATTGTGTGTGTGTTATTTCTCTTTTTTTTTCTCCCTTCGTACTATTAGTCAGACAGTAAAACGTACATTAGCGTAATCGTACGTCTTAAACCCGTAACTCCGGAAGTTTATTGCAGAAAATATAAAAACGACGCCCGAGGCAGCTTATCC
>QVNW01002197.1:0-79300 GCA_014825475.1 Pseudomyrmex flavicornis
ATATCACGTTTCCTGCTGTGACAAATCAAAATATATTTCGTCGATGCGCGAAGACGGGGGGGTCCGACGATTATCTTCTAATAGATTCTTTCGGATATACACGCGCGCAATTCGCGTTGATTTATACAACGGGGGGTGAGAGAGCACGCGGGAGAGAGGAAAGAGATGATTTAGGGCGCGTCGCGTTAGTCTGCGCGGACGAAAACGTAATTCCACGAACGATTTGCTTGATCGAATTGCCGCATATCGTATATGTATCGATTCGATTGATTAAAAGCCCTCGACCCGATTGAAAGTCATATACACGCGTTCGATAGGGTTCGTTGCTCCCTTCATCGACTTTGTTACAACCCACCCTCTGTGTGTTGGCCGACTCCCTTCGCTGAAAAAGACAAGTAATTTTATTCATAAGTGATAAAAATAATTTCCACAAATAAAGATACAAGGTTAATTAAGGAGATCTGTCAAAATTTTATCGGAACAGTCTCGATTTTTGACTCCCCGGAGTATTGTTCCCGTTTCGATTTGTTCACACTTTAATTATTTTGTCCCAAGAAATATGAAACTGTTTGTTGGGAATTTTCGAAAAATACGGCGAGCGTAAAAACTCTGAAAATACTAGTAACAAAAGTAACCCATGACGAAAATTGTGTTGAGATGATGTTTAAATGCTTGTCGATACAAACAAAAGTTTTAAGAAAAATTCACAAGTTCGAAAAGTATCAAAGTTTCAAAATTTTCAGTTTCAAAAAGTGTCAAAGGAGAATCTAATAAACTACGTATATCTGTATATATCATTCTTTGCGTATGTCCAAACGTATTTGAAAGCGCACAATGTTTTTTTTAGATTGTCAAAAGACGTAACGATACGAACAGCGGTGGATGTGACGCGCTATCCTTTCAGACGTTGCGCTTATCTTATACTTTCTTCTTCGTGAAAATTCTCTTCTCGCGTAATGCGCGCGATGAGTAGTCGGCGATGATGACGGGGCGAGTGTGTTTCCTCGGGGGGGGGGGNNGGGGGGGGGGGGGGGATTATCGAACAACATTGTTCCAAATTACAAGAACAAAAAGCTCGCGCTCGAGACCCTTGCGAAAATAAGAGGAAGTAACGCGATGCTTCGCGTCGCGTCAAGGTTCGCCGCGCCAAGACGAACAAAGGGAATATATATTATATGCCAAAAAAAAAAAGATCTCCTGCGCGCGGAGATGATGACATTTATAATCTTACGCAAAGAGCGGGGCATAGATCAGCGATGTTTTTGCTCGGCTGGAAGGGGATATCTCCCTCTCGCGGAGACGGTGAATTCGGATTTAATTATTATTAATTGTCTTTCTCTCTTTCGTCGATAATTGCAAGGGTGGCGCGTCACGTGCAGTCACTTACGACTTTTACAGTTCAGCAAAAATAAATTAATGTTTTCTTGTTTTCATGCTGTTTGTACAGTGAATAATAACTTTGAAGTTCGGACACCGAACAAGTTTTAGCTTCGTCGCAAGATATTTTTGCTATCCACGTAATTGCGTAAATTGCTCTTCCGATCGAAGTCGATCGGAGTGTTTCCCTTCCGGAGATAAGAAAATTTATAAATGTTTCACTCATCAAGTCCTGACACATATGGATTGTTATTCCATACGCCCAGAACTTGTCTACGTCTAGTATCCGCTTTTTACCTTCGAATACTTTGCTCTGCCGATTTGTTAATCTTCTTGTTTTCTCGTCGATACGCGCAGTTTAGTTTCATGTGCAGGCGGTTTTCCTTCATCATCATGCGTTTTGTCAGATTAATCCTCTGTTCTCAATCTGACATCTTTCCTCTTCATCTGCCGCGTTTTTGTTTTAAATATGGACTTACTTCTAACGTGTTAGAAATTATGTGGCGTGTTCGCCACATAATTGCAAATAAAAAAAAGGATCGTGGAGTCCAGAACGTGTAACAATTAACATAATGATATTTTTCTTGCGCTCCAAAGTGCACGAGACACAAGTGCACAAGAGGGTTAAGCGGCGCGAGGGTGACGCGTCGCGGGAAAACAGACGCAGACAAAATTAAGCCACCACTTAAGAGAAAAGTATCGAGCTACTTTAGCGATAATCGGACGGTGCTCTTCTTGGTCCGGCGAAGGGGGATGGTCTGTGTGTACTTTAGCCTTTACCCTCGACATGGGCGTATTCGCAGCTAGCTTGTCTTACTTCGGGGGTAAATAACGTTTGTCTAGGCCGACACGGAAGGGTCGTCTCTCTCTCTGCGAGAGCACGTGAAATGCATCGCAAGCACTTACGCGTCGGTCAGTTTATGTGGTTTCCAGGATATATTTATGGGGTGCACGGAGGGAAATCTCTCAGCCATATATTGTACAAATTGGACGCGGGCCTCGTGAAAATGCGACGCAATGGTGTGACGGAATTTCCGCCATTTGTAACGCCGTCGTCGGTCTCGAGAATTCGCGGCCGATTGAACTCATCCCCTTCGTTCTAACGACGAGTCAATTCGATTGCATTTATTTATGAGCGAAATATATTACTGAGACTCAAAATACAAGCGCAAAAATTTAAAAAGCAACGGTATATTAATCGTCACGTTAAAAAATAGTTTTTCTACTAAATCTGTTTCCATGTCATTAAGTTTTCTTTTCTACATTAATTTTATAACGCGTGAAGAAAGTTACGCAACAAATGCGGCTGCGCATATACGTCACGTACTTTTTCGCGATTATGAATCAACGAAACTTTCTCGTTGGACAAGCGCGACGACATAGCGCGCGCACAAATGCGCACGCGGGCGTTCGTAATGCAATATTCGCGTTCCCTCGTGCGCGATGTTCATTACTTAAGTCCGCACCCGGTATATACCATACATATATACGCGCGCATCCCTTCGTTGCACATATCCAGTCTACCAGGACTAATGCACCGCACGGCCAAATGTTCGCTGCGATTTGAATGTCAGGAGGGAGCGGGTGGATGAGAGAAAGGGGACAGTTAAGTACCCCCGATAGTTAACGCGTATCGTCGTAACTTTCGCACCGACCGTTAACTTCTCTTTTAAGCCTCCGGAGGCTTGTTAACTAACGTTTTATTGCCATTTATTGTCGTCGTTGTTGAATAACATCGAATTCTATGCAAACGCATTGAAGGGAGACCCACGCGACTTTACAATCGAATCTCCGAAAAATCAAATATTTTTTCAATTTTGTTTCTTTGAATCTAAAGATTTTTTTGAACGATTCTGCGTCGATAAAAAAACAAATTGAAAGTCTCTAGTAGTTTCGAAGATATGAGCGTTAAAAAAACTGATTTGTACTAGAAGCGCCGATGCGCAATTTTTGAGTGGGTCTGGAAGATCCATATCTGGATCCGCGAAGGGTTAAAATTACTTTTACATATTTTTATTCTCTATTTATTTCTCTCTTCTTCTCCTTTTTTTCTACATTACATAGGTATTTACACCATATACTAAGAATTTTTTGGACAATCAAAAAGTTCAAATCGTTTTAATTATCGTTTATTTTTAATCTCATTGTCCGATCGTTTTATTACGTTCTTTCCTCGCGACGGAGAAATGGGGGAAATGCGCGTTTAAAATCGAATGACACTTGATTCTTTAAACGACTGTTAATTCAACGAGACAAATTATGGAGGACACGTGCGCCAAATCGAGACTGTAATTTTAATGGCACGACGAATGGCAGCGCGAAACGATTATCACTGATTTAATTAACCCCGGGGGCTCTATTTCGCTCAAAACGAATAGGGTATCCCGTGTTTCGTCACCGACATAAATTTTCAGCAGGTTGATTCGCTAATGTCTTTACATCCGATCCTTTTAGCCTTCTGTTGATGTGTTACAGTTGTGTTGCATTTGTCGTTTTTAAATTTTGAGTGATTTTACACACACAAATTTTATAACGAATATATTTTAATTAGAGATGATATTTAAACTACACTATACTTAGAAATTATTTATTTGCTGAAAGTTTTCAGAAAATAATGGATAAATAAACCGATTTTTTAAAATATTTATCTTAAAAAAAAAACAGTGATCGATACTTGTCACGATTTTATCTCGACTTTTCCGAAGGACGCGATTCTTTACAAAATGGCGACTCGGATTCGCATCATCGCTTCTGTCCAGCAAACGATCGAGTTTCCGGCGAAATTTCATGCGAGCGTCACGTGCTCGCTTACGAAACTGACAAATGACACTCCGTGATTCTCGGTTTGTTCCGAGGGCGGACGGATACGACGACGTATCGTTTCGGCGGCTCCATTTTCTTTCCGGCCCTTCTTCCACGCACAATAACTGTTTTTCTTCCCTTTCTCGTGACAGCGTCGGGAGGCCGACCCCTCTTTGTGCGTGCCCGTCGTTTTCGCTCGACTGATTTTTCAGATTCCGTGGAATCATCGTTCGCCCTTTGCTTTTCCTTTCGCGAGCGCTCGCATAAAAATTGCCACCGGAACCGGATGCCGGATGCGCCGAGCAGGGGTGTCGTCGGGTTCGAGAAATGGGCCTCCGCGCACCCTCTAACATCCGTCGTTTGTATCGGTCTTGTCTAAGGCAGGGGACGAAATCAGATCGAGAACCTAATTAATTTCTACTTCGACACAAATGACGTCCACAACAATCTTCTGCGCGTAAAAAATTTTATTACAATATTAAAATCTATGTAGTGTTTGAGAGAAAATGAAATTCTTGACGTTATTTATTAATATTTCTCTATTCTTTAAAGTTTCGACCATTTTATAATTTTAGTTTCTTCACAATTTGTCATGTGCGATTATTTATTTAGAGGATAACGTGCGTCAATTGGGCCAAAAAAGCAAACAATCGAATTAACTTATTTCGAGTCTCTCGTGTAGAGAAATCCTTTCACAATTCGTGCACGTAATCCAATTGCTTCAATATATCGATAACACGAAATAACAGAAGATTGCAGAGAAGAAAGATCAGATCACAGTTTAATTCCCTTCGAATACGCGATCCTGCGACCGCACGCATTAGATACAGACGATTTTTTTATGGTGATTTCGATGCTCCGCGCGCTATCTTCCGCCTGACAACCCCCGCGTACACAATTGAGAATTTGTCAAATCATCCTCGGCTGCGCGTATAAGGGCAGCTCGTTCTATTGTCCTTCTGTTTAGGGCTTCGCGATGTATTCGCGCGCCGATGCCTTCCCCCTTTTCTCTTCACCGCGGGGAGAACAAGTCATAAACTATATGAGGTAGAAACATCTCGATGCGAGCGATGTTTGCGAGTGCCATTGCGTAGCTAGTTACGCCATACATATAGTGTCAAATGCATTCTGGCTTTTAGTCGACGTGATGCAAATATTTTTGTTCGCTTTTATTGGCACTTCAACACAAAACTCGCGTCTTTCTCTCGCGCTGCTGCGAGAACCCGCGGATAATGTCAGCGGTTGTAACCACTTCTTGGAGCAAAAATATTTGCTTCCTGTATCTTCTTCTCGTTTCTCTCTCTCTCTCTCTCTCTCTTTCTCTTTCTCTTAAGAAACGCTTCGAAGGAATATAAACGCTATCGGGACAGCTACGAACGATCGAAACCTCTCACAGAAATGAATTTATTCCGGAATTTATTTCCGCGGCTTGATGTCAGCTCGACGATAAATCATCTCGACGGAGAATGATCCTGCTGTACCATCGTTCTGAGAACGAAACAATTTCCCTTCGCGCAATTTCGAATTTGTCTCATTTTATGTAAAGTTATTATTACACATAAAGAGACAAAGTTCGAGCTTTTTTTGCTCGAAAAAGATGTTTTATTTTACAAAACCAATTGCTTGGTACACGGTGTATATATTGTAGAAAAGAGAAAGAAGAGAGAAAGAAAAAAGAGACAGAATAAAAATTAAAATTATATAAAACTGATTTTTAACATTTTATCTAAGAATAAATATTAAACTAATGTCTAAAGATTTAAATTTTACGAGATTTTAATTTTCCAGAAGCTTTTGTGAACCTAACAATCTTGAAAAAATATATATTTGTTTTACGAAGTTAACACTACTATTCTGTTCCCATCAGTGCTGCCGAGCCTGGAGAAATTAGTGTATAATTTTCCATCTAATGTTAATTAAGGGTTAAAATTTATCTCTCTGCTCGCAAAATTTCTCTCGCGAAACTACGTCTTTCCGAAACGTAGCCGCACCGTGTCCGTTTCACTTAAGCGTGAACGACGTAATCAGCGCACGAGGACGGCAAAATGTTGGCACGGTCGCCGGGATCGGACCAGTTTTCGGCGATGCGAGTTTCCCGGGGAATGGGAAGTCGCTCCGGAATTGACAGGAACCGAGAACGCGCGAAAGGAGGGAGAGAGCGCTCGAGGCACTGGCTCCAGACCCCCTGGCGCCGTCGCGACGCTTCCCAGCTTTTGGCAAAACACATCCTATCCCGTCGCGTCCCGGTCCCGAGGGCGCCTGGTTTTTTTATGGTTACCGCCGCTAGTTTCGCAGCACCCATGGATTCCTCCCATAAAATCTCGTCTTCTTCTCGCTCGACGTCCCGACAATCCACCTTTCTTCCCATTCGCCCCTCCCTCATCGTATCCCGCTTCCTGATGTTTCTTTGCCGCTTCTTTACAGAGGCCAGTACTATCGTCTTAATAGTGGAGATGTAACTTCCTCCGATAGGCAAGGAGGTCGTCAAATTTTATTTCCTCACGATACGATTCTTATTATTCTTGTGCTATCGATTATTATGTCCGGAAGTTATTAGAAAGAGACAAATTTGTTTCTTTTTCTCTCTCTCTCTCTCTTTCTCTAGTAAGAATACGAAAGCAAGCTTTTGCCGACAATAACAAGTAAACAAAGATTTCCAGAAGTTTCACATAGTTGCAAATTAATTTTTAACGTTTTGCGCGGCAAATTTAATTTGTTGAAGCTTCGAAATTTTTCTGTCAAATTGTTTATCACTTGCTCGACATGTCGGAACAAACTGAGAGACACTGATCCTCCAGGATGCAATAAAGATGACAATAAATATGAAAGCGAATAGTCTCGACGATCTCGATCTTTCTTTCTGGACGAATCTATCGTCCTCCAGTTCGCCGCTTGTATTACGTTCTGTCGCCGTGATATAAATGTGTACAAAGTGCCATGGGAAACTTTTCTCATTGTCTCTCGCCTCCCTTCCAAAAAATTTTATCGCTTACCGAGTAGATTTGATGCTGTCTCTCTTCGCAAAGAATTATTTTTATCTCGCGCGCGCGGGGAGATGAGTTATCTCGAGCTCCCTCACTTAATCGAGGAAAACAAACGGATTCATCTATTGACTCGTAACGTTTCGCTCTGCAAGAAATGAGGAAAATTTGCGGAGATGTACTTCCGTAGAAAAAACGTTCTCGGAAAACGCGCACACAGACTCGTGTGTGCACAAAAAAAAAAGCATACATTTTAAATATCAAATACATAATAAGTTTATTTATCCGAAATATATCGAGAGATTTTTGTAAGCATTTAATTTCTCATTCGAAATATATTCTAAGTAAATTCTAGTAAGCTTGATTAAATTATTTTTTTATAAACTTTGCATATTATTAAAATTCAAAGAATTAGAAATAAAATAGAGAAGTCCAGGTATATTTTACGTTAAGACTTCTGCAAAGCGCGATAGACAAGAAAAAAGTTAAAGGAACTCTTAATTTTTTTAATTCTCTTCGTGGACCGACAGATTCACTCAAAAATTTCAAACCGGTATCTCTAGTTAAAATTAATTTTTTTTGTTAACGCTTATATCTTCGAAACTTTTAGAGATTTTTGTTAATTTGTTGTTTTTATCGAAGCAGAATCGTTCTTTTATTACTAATATTGATTTTTCGCGGAGATGTTTGATTTTAAAGTCGCGTGAGTCTCACAAATCCAGTCGCAGTCCAACTAGTAAGCTGTTTTGGAAAGTTCAGTTCACAAAGGGTTAAAATTATATTGTTTTACGATATAAAAGCGTGTGTTTGTGTGTGCGTCGAGGTCTTTTAAACGAACGTTGTTTCTACTTCTTGTGTTATCTCGTAGGTAGCACCACGTGGAAAATTATCCGTGTGAAAGTCGGTCGGTAAAGTAGTAGAACGTGGCGCCGGAAGTCTCTTCGCCTCGTACGGTAAAATCCGCAAACGGGGATGAAAATTGTATTGTACAAAACGTGACTCTCTCACTGGCAATCGTCCAGCCCCATCGTCTCGCATATATCCCCTCCTACCTACCGCTCGCTTTTAGTTCCCCTGGCACCGATGCCTGGAGAACGATAAAAGGAAATTTATCGCGCGTACCGTATATAGATATGTGTGTCACGCATCTCGTTTTATGTGGGTTCTCCCTTGTTCCCATTTTCAGCGAAGAACACTCGCGTCGGTGTTTTGATTCACGAAGATGCGCGCTTTGAAATTTGATTCTCATACTCGGCTGTTCCAGAGGATTTAATTTAATCTTCTCATGAATGTGGGAGCAGCGCTTGCGCGCGCGCGGCAAAACACTAACATATATCACGTGCGTCGAAGTATTTTTTTTTATCTACGGACTTTTGAGTAATTATCTTATCTAGAATATTTTAACGAGAGATATGTCCGAGACTTTAGAAGAGAAAATTAATAACTGAGCGAGATGTTAATGAAGTAATACATATGATCTTATCTTCGTCTTGCTTCTGTTCGTCATGCGCGTACACGATCTGGTAAAGATTCTTGTTGTTTCGTATCAGTTTTGTAGAATTTATTGTACACACCGTCAACCTCGCAGGTGTTAATGAAAAGTTGAAAGCGCGCCTACGCGTCGAGAGAGAGAAAGAGAGAGAGGGGAACGACATCTGGAAAATCAGCCTTGTTTTGACGCCGACGCGGCAGGCACGCACGGAATCCGCGAGCGAGTGAATTACGTTAACGTGGGCGACTGAGCAGCGTAACGATTCGCCGTTGCATTCTTTTCTCCTTTTTTAGCTCTTCGTCAGTTCTTCCGTCGGCGACACGTGACCTGCCGCAGCATCGTTGTTACAACGGCCCATCTGTATGGACCTCGCGTCGTCGCATCGATGTGTCCCACAGTCGGACTTGCGCCGTTCATTTCTCACAAAAATATCCTGGATAGTTCGTTCCTTTTTTTTTTTTTTTTTTTAATAAAAAAAACGCGAGTCGAAAAGAATGACTGAAATTTAAAAAATGACTGCAGAAACACGAGTGCGAGTTGTTCGCATTTGTCTTTTTTTTTATTTTACTTCTCACGAAAAATGTATATAAATTTATTTTTGATCAGAAAGAGAGAAAAAGAAACACAACATTTTATTTTTCTAACAAATACGACTCATATCTGTCGACTTATAATCTTTCAAGTTTTCAAAGAGTAAGTAAAAAAATATTTCCGTGCTTCGTGTTTCGAAAGCGAGGCGTGTAAATATTTCCGGAATTATTAACACGCATTGTTATTGATGATCCTGTCGGTACACTCACAATAGAAAGTGATAAGACAATCGTTGAAGGTTTTCTATCCAGAAGGAAATATGTACGGCCACTTCCTCGAGATAAATTCCGAACGATAACTCGCGTTCGCTTGTCGTTTATTTTGCGCAATAACTGCTTTGTTACATATGCAGTTTCGAATATTCGTGATTTTCCATTTTTAAAATCAATCGAAGCGGGAACGCAAATTAATTCGAACGAAGTTGACGATACACACACGTCCGACATTCGTGGAGTTTTGATTTTCGCGGAAACATTCTTCGCGACACATCATTACAAATTACTCCAGAAGAAATTTATTTTCACCGACTTGCTTGTTCGATATCGGAAAACTTTTAGGAAATAACGTGTGGCGCTTTCCCAAAGAAAAGCCGTTATCGTGCCACAACCCAATAAGATTTGCGCGTTTCTCGTATAGCAGCGCGTACTTGCTCGGATTACGTACTATACGAGAGGCCTACGGCCTCTCTCTGGAAGGAGACAAGCATGACCAAATTTGGCGCGGTCTCGCTCTCTTGCTCCAGTCTCGCTGTGGGAAGTTCGGCGTTTTTAACCCCCGCGGCACGTGTGTACAGAGAGAGAAAGAGAGAGAGAGAGTCGCATCCACAAAGATCAAAGTGCATCTAAGGACGACTTCAGCGTTTTTTTTATTCGCGAATGAAGTCGCGTATTTAATAATCGCGCGGTATATTGCGCCTGCACGAAACCATTTTTTTTTTTTTTTTTTTTTTCACGCGTTAGAAATAAGAAAACTTTGTGGAACTTGTTACAAGGTGACCATTCTACTTAGCTCACTCTGGCGTAATCGTTATTTTTACGGATGAACGATGGTTGTTGATTGTTTCAACGCCGCATGAATTTGCCGACAGATTCGTTTCTACAGATTCTAAATGCCGTATATTTAGAACAAGTCCCGCTTTCTGGTGGCTTATGGATTTTGAAGATGGTATTTTTGTAGAGAGAGAGAGAGAGAGAGAGAGAGAAAGGAGATGCGCGTTTGTTTAGATCGGTTATTTGCATCGACGTGAAAAGGGATGTGCGAATCGCGCTCGATGCCACTTGACTATCGAATTTCTAAATACAGTTTTGAGTTTAACCTGTGTCGATTCTTATTGACACGAAATTAAAATAACAATATCCGCACATGTTGTTTTTACCCGAGCACGGAAAAAGAGCACGAGAATTTCGAAATTAAATCGATTCGCAATATCAATTCACCGATCATCGAAAAATCCCGAAAAAGCATACAATTCCATGTAAAAAAGAGAACAGTCCAGAATTGAAGTTTCCCGAAATATTTGAAACGCGCACGAGAAGCGAAATATTGAAAATCAAATTTAGATGAGAAAAATTTTTATCAAGAGAGTTTAAATGCCCTCACGCTATTGTATTCAAATATATATTTCTCGTAATTATTATTAATATAAATTAATGTAAGTCTGTTCGTTGAGGAGGTTTTGTTTTTCTGTAATCTTATGTTTCGTACATCCTTTTTTTTCTTTTAAATCAAATTTGATCGAATCACTCAGAAGAAAGTGCCACCCGCGAAGCGCCACTCGCGTTTCCGTTGGAGCCGGCACTGGCGCCGCCCGCCACCGCGGCCCGTCGTCGGCGCTGGAACGACAGGAACGACGGAACCGGGAACGGCCGAGTCTGAAGAGTGTATCGGACGTAGTGCCTGTGTGCTCCGAAAAGTGATAAATTGATTCCGTGCGACGGGATACGGGCCCGGGCGCGCATCTATGGATATTCGTCGTGGTGAGTACCAATCCGACGCTTGCAACGGCAAATTCGGCCGGCGAGCGATTAAAACACGCGGCTGTCCAATATTGATTTTTCCGCGCTGTGATTTCCTTATTACGGTTGATGGGCGTGCTGCTGCCCTCGATGCCGATCTCCGCGTATCTCCGCTCGACCGTGCACGTCCGCGCTTTTAAATCGCCCGATGCAGACTTTTTTTTATCCCGTCTCTGTCATGTAATCCTCGTGTCACTTCAAGTTTCGCCGTCGACTGCGAGGTCGCGTAATCGCGGGCAAAACTAACCTCAAAAAAAATACGCGACCAGACGACGTCGATGCCGACGGCGGTCGACCAGGACCGTCCGTGTCTTCCCGAAATAGAGATGAATCACAACACACGGACGGACGCGGTTGACAGGTCGTCGCGGTGTAACAATTCTCGCGACGGCGATTTGTGTGTACACGCGCACACAACGTACATGTGCGCGCGCGCGTGTGTGTGTGTGCGTGTGTGTTTTCGTAGAGGTGTGTTGTATGTGCGTGCGAGGTCTCGCCTTCTTATTGATATCCGGTTGGCTTTCGTTTCGGTTAAATGCGCGACGTGCCAAAACAATAGGCTTCTAGAAAATCAATAAGCAGACCTTACGAGAGGAGGTTAAATAGGGAAACTCGATGCTGCCCGAAAACGAAAATCTTCGTTCGCGATGCCAGTCGCCTCAATGCTAGATGACTACTACTGTCCTCGAAGTTATGTTTCTCAAAGCTTGTTGAAAAGCAACCAGCTGCACTCTGCAATTCTATTGACTTTTCCTTGATTGTCCTTGATTATTATTCTTGATGCTCGATTTGAGCGCGCAAAGCCAATGCTAAAAATTCGTTCGCTTGTCAACAACATTCCACTTTCGCGCGCATCAAACATTTTCAGAATCTTTTATTCACATTTTTATCTATTTCATTTTCAATATACCTGTTCGAGCAGAACTGTTTTTTTTTGTTCATGTGTATTAAAAACTACGATCTATTACGCTCAGTATGTAACTATGCTCGATATAACATATTCAATTGCGGATAAATGAATTACAATGCAATTAAGAGAATTGATCAGAAAGAATGATAATGGCTTTAAATTGAATTTAAAAAATGAACGAAAGCCAATAGGAGTCCGAACACAGTTGATTGAAGTTTTTTAATTTTTTATTTTGAGCGTGTGTGAGTATGTGGACACATTGCATTGATGAAAGTACCGTATTCCCCGATTAAAACGCTTGCAATCTGTTGTCGTAATCATCAAAAAAATGCAAAAAACACACAACCAACTGTATTCGGACTCCCGTTGGGAGTCTGTTTTCGCTCTGTTTTTTAAATAGAATTAAAACAGATTGAAATCGACCAATGTTCAAGACCAGTTTTCAATGAGAAGTCGTTTGCTTCCCCATGAATCATTTTACACACGTAATATCTCGTAATATAACCGCATGATGAATTTTTTTTTTTTTTTTCAAAGAATCGAAGCATTTTTGCCGAGTTCGTCGAGTGTGCGATTTTTTAACTACGCGTTTTGTTTCCATAGGTATCTTTAATGCAAAGCTCGCGGCGCAAACCAGTTTCTGTATTTTTATTAATTTGACGCGATGACTTCGAAGGTGACGCTTTCACCTGGTGTGCGATTAATTTCTCGGCTTTCTGCGTATCTCTCGACGATGCTAGACGACTTCGCTGTCTCTTCGCGATAATCATCGCATCACATGTGTGCTCATGTTAAAAAAGTAACACGTAATCGAGATTACATACGTACACGAGGTCCATTAAACCCGTCACGCTTGAACGCTTCTCGGATCGAACGTCGCAAAAAGCAATTGCAAATGCGTCGGATATAATATTTTTCTTATAATTACTTTCTCAAATATTACTTGTGTTCGCTTCTTCCGTCGTTGCACAAAAAAAAAGAGTTGCTAGAAAGGAGAGAAAAATTTGCTAAGCCTATTTTTCTCTCCTTTCTAGCAACTCTTTTTCAAAATTTTTTTTTTTTTTTTTTTTTTTAAGGTGACACATAGTTCGTGAACCAAAAAAAGCGATTAATGAATAATTATTTGCATTGTGATTGCTCCGTGATGCGACTTAATTGAAAGCGACGCTAATTGAAACGATATATAGCACGACGACAAATCTCAATTTACGAATTCATCACGTGCACGACATTTGAACACCCAATTATCCAAATACACTGGCCCCCATTGATATGGAGCGCCGTCGTCTTCGTGTGTCTTTATGCGGCGTTGCTGCGAGGCTAATCAAAAATTACATTCCTCGCAATCACAGCGCTAATTAGCCTATAATTGCAACGAGGAATATATATTTCAGGTTCGAACGACACGCGAGAATAATTTTTTGCGACGAGCGGAATACAATACGTAGTAAAGAAAAAAAAAAAAAAAAAAAAAAAAACGTTTGCTTAGAAAGTAGCAAAACCTACGATGCTACAATCCATCGAAATATGTGCTACCGCGCGCGACGAATTTTCTCATCAGCTTGTGCAAACATTATTAAAACTTGACATCACGCGCGACAACAAACTCGCGCGAGCGTAGTTGTCATTTCTCCCGCAAACGATTTTTGAACAAAATGACACAGTTTCGGTTTTACAATATTTGTATGAGCCCGACTTTAAAATATCAAATGCCGGAGAAAATCGATTCGATCGCATTCGGTTTCTATCGCATTTAGTTTGCATCCCTTGAGACAACAAGAAGTTGAAACAAAAATTCGCCAGCACTCGAGACTTTTTTCTCCATGCAAAATAAAACTCAACTTTGTTCTTAATATTCACAATTCGATCCGCCGAAGACGCCGATCAAAGATCAGAGAAAACTGCGTGATCTGCCGTTCGTGAGATCGTCCCGACGACGATGCTCGGCGGTTAAGCGCCGTCTGCGACAAAGATCGCTTGAAAGAAAAAAAAAAAAAGCGGAAAGTACAGTTCCGGTACATAAGCCCTCTATAAATAGTCGTACGTCCGGTGCGTGTGTACGGCGCGTGCAGTCGTATGCCGAACGATTCAAAATTAGTATCACGACCCTCTCTTCTGCGTGGGACACGCGCACACACACACACGTATAACGTATAACGTCAGAATCTGTACGGATATACGTGCGTGCGCGCGTTTTCCTCGAAGATTTGTAATGGAGCGCGAAGGAGACGACCGACTTATGCACGCGAGAATGACGCATAATCAAGTGAACTCGTGGCGTCATCGCCGCGCGAGAAAGATTACGCATGTGCGCTTTGCGGATGCTGCGCTCGGGTGGCGTTCCGTTGATAAAAGTACGTTTGAAGGCCGCGTGTGGTGTATGCACATACACACACACACACGCGCGCGCGCGCGCAAAGAGAAAATGTATATTTCGAATATTACATTATTGTTTATTTAGGGAACATTTGTGAGAAACGCAAAATGTTCAAAATATTTTCTAAATAATTGAGTTGTTGGGACGTTTTAATTGCTGCCGCAAAATGCAGCTTCGTTTTTTTTTTTTTGCAATTTTCCGCTTTTAGTCGCGCGGTTCGATCGATTTTCTTTCTCCCTGTTTGAAAATCCAGATGCAGCACGGATTGATGGAAAACAAAGCCGCGCGCATCGACTCTCCGCTTCTCCGACTCTCTGTAGAAAAGTATCCGCGCGCTGTTTGTCCCTCGTTAGGGCTCGCTTCTTTTCCACTCCTTCAGCACGTACCCTGCGGTCACTCGACGGCATTATTGAATTCTTTGCTACGACGCGCGGTGACAAAAAAGAAAAAAAAAACACGTCGCTCACAATTTCTAAAATTATCGGTAACAACGCTGTTAAATAATTTCGTGCTTACTTCATTTACCTGTTTCAATCCTGTTCTTCAAGTTTTTCTTATTATATAAATCTTAAAAAATAGAAGTTTTATAGAAAAAATATCCATATGATCTCGCAAAAAAGGATATTTCGGGACAAGGCAGTGTCTCGACAGATTTCCTGCCGATTCAGAAAAAGCTTCGCCGTCGGCCGAATTTCTCGCGATACGCGTCTTTCTCTTCCCGTCGTAAATTCGCCGTTAGACATGCGCTTAGGTGTCGTTATTGCGCACCTGTCCTTCGACGCGCGTCTTATTTCTTCGGGGAGTTTTTTTTTCTTCTTCCCGACGGATCGTTGAGCGAGCCAGCGGCGTTTTCCCCACGTTCATCCGTCGCATTTAATCCAAGACCACCCTTGTTTGCGCGGTTTTGGGTTACAACGCGTCTAATGGATTATCCTTACATTCTGCTCCGAGACACCTTCATTCCGCGCCGTCGTTCCAAATGGACGCGCACGCGCCAAACATAAAAATAACAATATAATTCCGATATTTACCGAACTTATTAGGAGATTTTACCGCGCGCGATCGATCTCCGTACGTGGAGAGATCGCCGAGGGATGGATATTGTAGCGACCGCGATGGTGTATTGTCGACGCGACCATTTTGCCCTTTTACGCGTTGTCAGCGCGTTCGGATGATATTACAAAGATTGTCGTCGTCGTCGTCGCGGGAATAACTCGACGTACATACTCGAGGAACTTCATATCGAGATACTTTTTGCAAGATTATGTAAATTCGTGCAAAAGTGTTTGCAAATTTGAATACAGACTAATATAGCTCACGTGATACGATTATGTTACCATCTCTCTCGAAACAAGAGAATTTATTAGTAAATTAATTTTAATTAGTTGAAAGTCGGCTTGAATAGAATAACAAATACCTTAGAATATACCTTAAAGCCAATGGTCCAGACTAAATTAATTTTATCACAACTTTTTTATGAAAAATGTGAAAAATTATCGCGCGTAAAATTCTAAAACTTCGACGAATATTACATCTATGAGAAAATAAATTTTCATTACATGTTATGTACTTTTTTTTTGTCGAGTCTCACGAGAATTTGCTTTGCGCCGTGTTGCAATTCAGATTGCATTACGCTTTTCGTAACAATCTCTCTCATCTCCCCGAGCGAACCTGCCAAGTCATTACGGCGAACGAGGATCTTTCACGAACCGATGCGCGGGAGGCAGCGCGGGACAGGACGATTCATTGGATTTATGACCATTATGATCCTCGCATAACCTACGTGTGCAACAACCCCATTACAGGATTATACGTTACGACTGGCACGGCGCGGCACTTTATTAGTTGTCTCTTGTATCATTTTTATGACGATCGAGATATTTTATTGCGCATTATTCGCCGCGGCATATTACGCGAAATCATTTGTCAGGTAACGAGCGAGCCGGGAAGGACATCTTCTCTCTCATCTCTCTGTAGTTTTAATTCTGCATTTTTTATTACGCGCATTAGTCTTTCTCTTCTCGCGTCGTTTTATCTTGTCGTAAAATTATTCAATTGAAAATCAAAATAAACACAATTAACACTTTGTGGACTGACCGAGTCTGTGAGATCCACGCGACTTTAAAAGTAAACGTCTCCGCGAAAGATCGATTGTTTTCAATCTTGTCTTTTTGAATCGAAAGTTCGGACAATTCTGCGTCGATAAAAAAGAGACAATTTTGAAAAAATCGTTAATAGTTTCGAAAATATAAACGTTTAAAATCAACTAATTACTGGAGCACACACCGATGCGCAATTTTAGAGTAGGTCTGAGAGACCGATGTCAGTCATCACGAAGGGTTAAAATAGAAGCCGTAGTCTATCAAACGTGGTTAATGAAAGTAGAAGTTCTCTTCTTTCAGGTCAATTATTTCAATCTTTAATTTCATGTCTGAAGCTTTTTCAATTAATTATTCAATTGAACTTATGTTATTTCGTAACACAGTGAAAAACTATATGTTTCAAACAGTAGTCACGGCGTTTTTTCACCTCCATCGATCTTCGCCGGAAAATAGTTTTAACGAGATAGCAGCGAAGTGAATGCCGTGTGTGTAACTAAGAAAATACATTTCAGGCAAGTTTCCTCGCGGACGAGATTAGATTAGCGGTACAATATAAATTCCGCGAGTCGCAACTCAATTTCTGTCTCTCTCTCTCTCTCTCTTTCTCTGCCGTCTCGTTCTCGGTTGTCGTTCTCTTATAATACGATACTCATTTCGTCATCGTTCGTCTCGTATGTGTTCGTAATACGTATCATAATTTAAGGCAGCGACTGCATACAATCGCCCACTTGTTTACATATCGCGCGCTCTGCGTGTGTCGTAATTGACGCACTTGTTAATTTCGAACGACCGACCGCTCAATTACGCGCGCTGCTGCAGCGAATTTCAGAGTGGCGTGTATAGCGCAGATGTAGAGAGAGAGAGAGGGACCCCTCTCTCACGTTTCGTTAATAATCGCGCAAAGAAATTTTGACAGAGTAGTTCATTAATTAATAGTCAAAGCGGCAGAGCATCGATCTTTTACCCGTACCGCTATCGATGTAATTAATATCGCTTAATCCCGGCTAGTGGTCACAATCGAACATTATCACCGCGACGATTCCACCCTTACAAAATTACACGCTCACGGTGGCTGTAAATACGCGATTGTCGACGGATCATGTGGCCTAATTTTGTACGTACGGCAAGTGCGAGCAAACACTGTCTTCTCGGTTTGTGAATAAATTTTTGTCATTGCGTGGAAAAAAAAAAAAACATATAACAGAAGTTTCAAGAGTGTGAATATTGTTTTTTTTTTTTTTTTTACACCGAATAAATCAATTAAATCGTTGAGAGAAAATTGTTTCTTTTTCTTTTCAATTTACTTTCTAACGTGAATATCGTATGCGTTATGTACCGTACTTTTTATAAAAATGCAATTTTTTTTACTAGCGACTTTTCGACGTATGCATGTAAGTTACACATCGATTTACGCGTGAGCGTTTATTATTGCTTCGGAGATTTTTTTTATAATTAAAGAACGCGACGAAGCGCGAGAGACTTAAGATGTCAACAACGATCGTGTGACACTTGTGCCACACCCTCGAAGTACACCCCGTTGTCGTCGGTGAGACGAGTGACCTCGGCTTTCCGCATCCCCGAAGTCGAGAATGGATTCCAGTTCCGCTTCTGGGGGAGTGCACACACCTAACATCCCTCTGCCCTTCCGCCTCCTTCCAGCATTCACCTATCTGCCTTGCCTCCTTCTGTATAGAATGTCCATATACGCGGTGGTTAGGACAACCGCGGTGACGAGAGATAGGGGCGTGTGTACATGTGTGTGTGTGTGTGCGAAATAGAATCTCGAACTCTCATTGCGCGTATTACGTGTACCGGACCCGGGGGATGGCAGAGAGGAGAGGGTCAAAGTCGCGGAACAAGAGGGTGCGGATGTGTGCGTGGGTTACATGCAGCCAGCATCAGTGGAGCGTCTCGGCGTCGGAGGCGCCAAAGCGTCGCGGCGCCACCCTCGGCGCCCGCCATAACGCCGCCAGCACTCTCTCACCCCCTTCTGGCCTTCTCTCGGCTCTCTCGCGTGTCTCTCCGCTTTTCCGTTCGTCTCCCTCTCTCTCTATCGAGATCTCGCTTCTCTTCGCGTCTTCACTCCGACCTTCCTCTTTCTCTCCGGGTTTCGGCGCGCCCGAAATTTGCGAAAATCTTCGAGGCGCCATTCCCTCTCCCCTCTTCTCCCCGCGTCAGCCGTCGTTCTTTCGAGAAGAAGTCGTCGGGAATTTTTCTGCCAGCACATTACATCGTTCTTGGAACTTTTATTTCTCTCTTTTCTCGCGGCGACACGTGCCGGGCCCACGTTCCGTGAGTATTCGCGAGGGTTAAGTCGGCAGTGTTTCGCGGAAACTTCTTTCCTCCCCCTGAGTTATAGATCTTTATGAAGACTCTCGAGTAAGAACTTGGGGGATAGAATTTAGATAGCGTAATTAGTCAGCAGCAGCTTTATTATGTAATTCAACGAGGTTTATTATGTTATAACGGAGAGAATTAATGATCCGAGTTCTTAAAATAATTTTTACGTATTTTCAGATTATGAAAACATTTTCGAGAATGAAGATTAGATACTTATTTTTAATTATTAAAAATATATGTAAGATTGAACATATCTTTTGCAATGTAGACGTGTGCTCGACGTAATCTCGTTATTTTCAATCGAATTCCAGATATGCATGACTGACCAGATTGACGAGAACGGAATATAAAAAACGCGGATTTCGCATAATCGCGCGTACACACACACACGCGCACACACACAGCCAGGAAGAGACAAATCAGGCAACTGCGTAAAAAAAAAAAGAAGCAACGACGAAGCAGCGGTAAGTAGCGAAGTGTTCACTTCCGGTTTACGTAAATCGTCTCACTTTCTACGGGGCGGGGGGGAAGGAGAGAGGGAGAAGAACCTTCTCGTAAAAGAGCGCGTCTCCTTCGTCGCTTCTTCGGCGTGAGTCAGACGAATCGTGAAAATGTCCGCTGCTGTGCCCTAAACGCAAGTGCCATAAACTCACTCCCTCCGTTTTATTCGTGAATTTCCCCGTTTCCCTCCCCCTGCACGAGATTCCGAATTTATCTCTCTAGTTCCGGGACGAGCGTTCTACTCGCTTCGTGCTCAATATGGAATATTTCTGGGCCATAAGCCCGAAAACATAATACTTAATTGCGACCAATATGGCCCGTAAAATTTGAATAGGCATTTTGAGGGTGAAGAGAGCGAGAGAAGAGGTGCTTCTCGCGCTCGTAAGCGCGACCACTTTGAGGACATGATAATTAAGCACTACACCTATTATTTACTCGAGACCGACTCTTTTCAATAAAAAAAAAGCGTTATTTTTTAATTTTTGTTATTTGTTGCTTGATGTTGCACGTGCGGTTAAAAGATTATCTTGTAAGAATAACGACCAAAATGGCTCATCGGCAAATGCACGTTAAACGCCGACGACGGTCTCCATCTGACCAATTCGCTCTTCCCGCGTTATCTTTAATCTCCATTCTGCGGTTCGTGCAATCTGCGCATCTGTCCACCGGACCGAATTCGACAGCGGTTGTGCGAGCGGAGGGGGATCGGACGTCGCTCATTGCTGAATGTCTCTTGTCCGGTTCATCTTCGATCGTTCCGGAACACACACGGGTATATCGAGAAGAGCGACGTTGTTGTTATAGTTTACTCTCGCTGTCGCAATAAGAAATTAAAATCCAACTCTTTGGTTAAAACTCCAACTCTCTTTCGTCCAAGTAAAAACATTTCTTCTTTTCTTCCCCTTCGTTTTTCTTATCTTCTGCTTGTGGAAATTCGAAAAAACGAGTTCACGTCAATGTGCTTATTTTTCATCGGGAAAAAAGTTTGCATTTGAATTTCGGCCAAGTATGACAACAATCCGCGTCGTGGATTGATGAATAAAAATTGCGAGAGAGAGACTCTTCGCGTGCATACGCGAAAATTTTCGGAATGTACTCGAATTCCGCGCAGTAGCGCGAACGAAATATCGATGGCCCGAAGTGTACGTTATATGGTCCAGACATTTTGGCGCCGAACTTACAAGCGTGTTAGCAACCGTCTAACACACACCGAAAACTGCAAACAAGCAGCTCGGATCCCGACAACACTTGTTCTACTAACGCGTTCTAGATTTATACGACAGGTTGAACGTATGACATTCGTTGCCACTTTTGATCGTCGTAACTTTTGCTTATCGCGCGACCGTTTTACCCGCGTTTCTCTCCGCGCGCGCATTTGCAAATGCAAACATTTTCACGTCTCTTCTGTTTTACACACCGCAAACATATACGCGGCAATTTTCGAGTTAATTTAAAAAAAAACAAGAACGCGATGTCACACATGCGCGATGTAAATGAGAGAAACGTTAGTTATCTTTGACGTGATATTTCGAAGTTTTGTTTGTTTCGAAAGATATTCAATTGTTTTTGACGCGCATTTCGCACTTGCGGCAGCAAACGTTTGCTTTTAACGCGCACCGTGTATTAACGTTGTTAAAACGTAATGAAAGCTCTTCCTACCATAAGTTTAGACGGTCGCGTAACAATTTCGCGTAAGAGGATCCTTCTCGTATAATTGGCAGCCATAAAACTTTTCCGGCCGTAAATCGTTGTCGGACACGAGCGTTGCATTTTCGAGGACTGACCGCGCGCGAGTCCGAGGGTAACTCGAATCGACAGGCGCATTGTCAGGCCGATTAATCGAACGATAAGTTTCGCCGTGTATGGAGAGAGAGTGATTGACGCCACCGCGATAAGGGTTGATGGCCGGGAGAAGAGAGGGGATGAAGAGAGATACAGAGAGCAAGTTGGTACGCACGGAAAGCTCGCCGGAGCGCGACATGACGAACAAAAAGAAAAACAGAGAGAGAAAGAGAGAGAGAGAGAACACACATTGAGGGGTAGATCCTTAATTCATCTCGGACGAAAGCCATACTCTGTTTTCCATCCCCCACTGCCATCAACGCGCTCGGCTTTCCGTCACTTCTTCCGTCACAATTGCGAAGCAAGAGGACACGTGATGCACGCGGGTGTCCCACCAGAAAGCTTCCTAAATCCATTTAGCGCCGATAGAGCTTTAATTAATGCATTAATGTGTCGTCGAATTTTATAAAAAAACGTTGGGTTCGTAAACAAAACTTTAACTAACGTGATATATACTTATCTAAAAGCAATTTGCTTATTTACGTAGATCGAACACTTAAATTGCAATATAAGATCCTGTTACAAAATAATTTTTTATGCACAAACACAAACAAATTACGACCGGGGATAACATAACGAAATAAACATTTTCGTTGAAGTGTAATGCGACAACGGGATCCACCGCTACGCTGACGACGAAAATATTGCATCAGCGCAGGAAATTTACCGGGCTACCCCCGGTGTTCGATTTTGATTTTTTTTTTTTTTTTTTTTTTTTTGTCAGCGGCCGCTCGCCGCCGCTTCCGAACGTGAGTGCCGCTCGCTGCATAAATTGCCTGTACATCTCAATTCACCCCCCGGGACGGTGACCATTCTCTTACACGTCGTGCTCCTGAGTGACACTCCCCATTCTCTCTCTCTCATCGCAGGAGACCTCCCGCCTGCAGACTCACATTATCATCCCTTCGGTGCGCCTTCGTCTCACCCCTTCGTGTTTTCCCTCTATACAACCGAGCCTGTTTCGAATCTTTCTTTTCGTAATCTAAGAAAATGATCAGACTGGAGCTTGCGCGAAGAACTGGTTTTTTTTTTTTGTACGCGTAACAAAAATACACATTTGACGCTTTCTGCGACGCGTGAAAAAATAACATTGCTCAAATTGAAATGAAATTACGTTAAATTTGTTCTTATTTTATTGCGCGATATTTTTTGCAGTTTTTTTTTCGTTAAAATGCCTCGTTCGAAAAAGCTGCTGTTTGTTACGCGGGAGATAATTTTCTTCTTACGGACTCGCATTTACTCGTTATTCACGCGGCGTAAACGTCACGAGAGATGATATTGCCGTTTAACGCGCGGCCATCACGCGATACCGTTTGATTCTTTCTCGGCGCATAATTCATTTTCGTAATTCGATGCGATAGATCGTATCAGGTGAGATGACGACGACGACGACGACATAAATAAAATTCGCTTTACACACGCGTTTAAAAACTCGGTTATTTAATTTTCGATCCTACGCGAGAGAGAAACGTTGAAATAAGACGCGCCGCCTCACCGCGGGGAATATCCGAGCGTCGCTCGTGTGTCGCGTGACACATTTTACAGTTTGTCTATCTTTCAGCACGGGAAAATTTCGACGTTATAAACTTTCCACGCGCTCTCGCGTAGATGTGAAAATATGAGAAAAATATATCTCGCGGAATTAAAAATTAAATTTTACTTGAAACACGAAGACCCGCGCAATAAGTGTGTGCGGCCATTATTTAGTAAATTAACTCTCCTGGAATAATCAACTGTCAGTTGTGGGGAGTAATTGGCGCGGTGCAAACAGGCGTGAAATAAAACGTTCGAGTGTCGGTGCAATTTGTGGACATCAAATCAAGGATCCCTCCGATGTTATTAGACTAATTACTACAACTGCATCTATCGTTCATAATCGCGCTATAAATTCGAATATTCGATGTCGTCTCTCGATTACTGCAATTTACTTGCCAAATTCGTGTCGCGGATGCGACGTGGTGGGTCGTAAAGTCACGTCGCAAACACCGCCGTTTGCCCTTTCGCTCGCGCGCGAAAAAGGGCCAGCGACGCTCTTCTTCTGGGCACAACACAATATATGACACTCGAAATTTCGGAGGGGTCGAAACCCCCCCTTCCACGCGCGATCGGCACCGGTGGGGGGGCGGCAAGGGGGCTCTCTCTGACGGACAGACAAAACTCACCCCCCTCGCGAATTGGCGAAGCAACGAGAAAAGCGGGGTTGCCGTCGGGCGGTCGCCGCCAATCGTCGCCGTTCTCGTTCACCGATGAACCCTCGCGTCTGCGCCCCTGCACGGAGCGTCTCTCGTCGGGTTCCCTTCGTCGCCCTCGGGTACCGCGCGCAAGGCCGCGGACCTATCACTTCTTTGGCGACAGCCGTCGGGGTAACATCCTCGCCCACGCTCTCTCTTCTCTCCCATCCCTTCGATCCTTCGCATCTCTCACCGCCGCAGAATCCGACGACGACTCCAAACTTCCATTCAAACTCTCGCTTCCCTCCTAACTTCGTCCTAACACACAAATTTTCCCTTGTGTTTTCCATTCGTCTCCCTTTAAACTTTTCATTTTAATCTCGTTTTCTTATATACACGTACATCACCTTCCGCCGTCACTGCCGCCGCCTGGATAGGTTTCTTGATTCTTTTCGTTTGCGCTGGTTTATCCGGAAAGATAGAACGTCCGATCAGAGACCGACCGTTTCTACTTCGCGCGTCGCAGTGAAAGAGATCCCGCGATTGTTCCGGCCTTTCGAGAGTACCCGCGCGCGCGCGAGAGAACGTGCGGTCGCTTTTTATCGTTTCTCGCGCGAACTTCCGCTTTTGTTTCGGCCTCCTATTTTTCTTCGGACAAAAATAAGCGAAATATTACGATTTTCACGAATATTTCTTTCCGCAGCAGTTTTTTTTTTTTTTTTTTTTTTTTTTTTTTGGTTTTATTTGCAATATTTGAATTGGTTCTTTTTGCACCCGCGTCCGTATAAAGAACAAATAGCCACCGCGAAAAACATCGGATTTTCCGGCTTTCGTCGTGTCTCTTAATTTCGCTATCGTCGTCGGGGAAAAAAACATATACATACGTGTGACTGGTGGTGTTGTACGTCGTTTAGTTATTCATCGTCGCGAGTACGGTTGTCGTAATTTCCACATCCCCTTCCGTTTTCGTGCCTTAAAATCGCCGTCCAAATTAGAGACAATAAGAAACGTTCTTTGTGATCCTTTTACGAGATTTTTCGACGTTGCCTTATATTGTCGTTCTGTTTTCTTAACTCGTTCGCGACGGAGGAGCTTATTTCCTCGCGCCGATTACCGAATCCAACCACGAGATTGCCTTATTCAGATCGTTTCTGTCCTTTTCCTTTTTCTCTTTCTCTCTCTTTCTCTCTCTCGACCCAGGAACTTAAACGGTTCCGTCCTTTTCTCGTGCCTTTTTACTTACCTTCCCGAGAATTCACCGCTCTTGTTGTTGTGATCGAGCTTGTACCTGCTCGCGATCTCGAGGAAAAAAAAACGAGAGAAGACACGCATAAGGGAAGAAGAGCCGCTGATCCACGACCGATTTCTCGACGTAAAAAAAACTATATATATATATCTCTATCTGTGCCGTATCACTTTAAAAACTCGCGCTGGATGTCCACGAATCCGTCCGAGCGAGAAGATATCATCCATCGTGCGCGATCGAGTGACAACACGATGACACCACCGGCGCGGTGAGTAAAAATTGTTCGGTTGGGCTGTGCCCATATCATGCGCAAGTTCGGCTACTTGGGTGTCTGTAGTTTTTTTTTTTTTTTTTTTTTTTTTTCGCGCGATATAACGCTATAACGTTGCTCCATTTTTCCGTTAGGCGAGCTTTTAGCGCGGATGTGTTGCTGCATCTCAAGTTTGATCTACATTTTTTTTTTTTTATAGTGGCGTATATTTCTGTAGGACGTAGAGAGTTTCACAATTAAGTATTAATAAACATTTGGATGTACTGATTGTCGGATTGAAAGAGAGAAAAAAATTCAATTAATACAAATTAAATTAAGCAATGAAAATTGGACGTAATAATTGTGTCAGAGAAAAAAAATTGAAGTAATAAAAATTTAAGCAAAGGTAATAAAAATTGTATGTGCCGATTATCGGAGAAAGGGAGATTGAAATAAAAATTTAAATTCTGTGTTTAAAAATTTCTCGATTTTTTTCATATTCAAATATTTTTGACACGTGGAGATGTGAATGTTATTACACAGAAGACAATAGTTCGAGAAAAATACACACATGCGTGTGTCGTTTTCGTTAGTTGAACATTATCGTATCGCGTGTCTCCGAAATTAAAAGTCGCATGCGATCTCTTTCCGAACACCGAAATTTAACGGACAAACAAGAGAGGGAAGATCAAATGAGATTAGGGTACAATATTGATTACCGTAAAACAATCAAGATAGTATACTCAATTATTAAGAGCGAGTCGTGCGGCAGCACACAACTCCCTTTCCCCCACTCCCGCGATCTCGAAATCAGATAGTATAATGTAAGGGTCGACTTTCCGGAGTCTCCCGAAATTGTTCGAGGGTGGCAAGCTCCCGTGACGATCAGATGGCAATCGGGCGTTCATGTATCGGATTCTTTTTTTTTTCTTTTTTTTTTACGCAAAACACGCGTTTGCCGTTCGATTCTCACTGATTGTTGCAAGATTTGCAATATGGCTGTCACAAATTTACAACAGAACACATTCAAAACTTGCGTTAAATCGCATCTACGAGAAGGGCGATTGATAAGTATCCGAAACGAAAAGGTAAACGACAAAATTTATCGATTTGAAATATATTTGCTTTTCAATGCAGTCGCCTCGACTTTGATCAGCGTTTTTCGAGGGCTCACTTTGATGGAACGATTTCTCGAACTCGTCAAAAAATCAGCCATTCGCGGCGTCGATGATTTTATTGTTGCTCGACAATTTTTCTCTCCGCCGAGCTAGTTTTTTTTCGGATTCGGAAATAAATGGAAATCGCGCGCCAGGCCGTATCTGGCGAATAAGACGGGACGAGAGACAGCGAACTCGTAAATTTTGACCATTGCAGTGCGAGCTGTCATCACATTGTCAAAAATCACCGAGAACATTTGCTTCGGCGAGCTGTCGCGCGCGAACACTACGTGCGATAATGAGCAGCCCCAGCGTTTGACATTTGTTCATCCGAAATAGATGAAACTTGTCAGCGACAACAGCAACGGTGATACCGTCGCTAGTTTTTTTACGCGTCGCGTTTCGAATACTCATCGATCGTTCCTCGTGTCGCGGCTCTCTCGAAAATCGATTGGCTGTAAAATTGTTTATCCGAGCGAATATATTGAATCGTACGCGCGTGTAACTGAAGTTAAATAACAATTTAATTTGTTGCAAATGATGTCGAAAGTAAGCGACAATAAAATAGCGCAGCGCGAAATAAATTGGCGCTTCGCAAACATAATTGTTTGAGCGAAAAAAAAAAAAAAACAACAAAAAATCAAATGAGGTTCGTATGTAATGTCGGACACGCGGACAAACGGTACAGATTTTGAGTAGAGACGTTTTGCCAATATGCCGCATTATTGACAGCGCAGTTTCCAACTGTGTGTGTACGTTGTGTTTATATACGCGCGTTTTTATACAAGTATTATTAATCATTCTCCAATATAGAGACTTACAAGGGTAACATCAGGGGTTATTGGTGACACGCGCCAAAAGTACGTATTTTCTATTTTTCTCACGACTGCGTTGCGAATGTAACGTAAGAAATCATTTCCTTATTCCGTCTTCGGAGAATCTGTCGAGCGCGAGAAAAAGGATTTTTTTTTTTTTTTGTCTTCTATCTAACAACAACAAGTTCACCGGAAATTAATTCCGCACCTACATGTGTGTATAACTTCCGTTCTTTCTTATTTTATCGAAAGCTGACGCACGAGGCGTGCGCAGCGCGCCGTCTTATTTTAATCCCCTTTCCGATACACTGGAATTCTGAAGGAAATCGATGATTTCCACATCTGTCTCCGTTTCCGCGTCGAGATGTTAAAAAAAAAAAAAAAACGAGTTAACCCGATATGCATGCACGAGCATTTATTCGAAATCCCGGCAGACTATTTCCTGCAGCCGAACAATAACGCCGTACGGTCGTCCCGACTTAGCGCGCCGGGGCTTCGATCGTAACTTCGTCGAACTAGCGCGTCGAACGCTATTTTCGAAGAAAATTTCGCTTACGAATTTTTATCAGCAAAAAAAAAAAAGTAGAAGAGAAGAAACTATTCTCTCCTCGTTCCCCACTTTTGGAATAGAAAATCCGTGCCGGATCGAAAAAACGAGCGAGAAAAATATCAGGAGAGAGTCGCGAGATTGAACTTCCAAACTCATTCTGCAGTAAAACGAGGTAAGACAAGCTTTTCACTCTTCATCCGAGATAGAAACGATTATCACGACTAAAAGATTCACGTCGAGAATCGAGTAACGGAGAGAAGATGAAGTTTATAGCGGTGAAAAATTGTGAGAAAGTGGTGAAAAATTCGGGCAACAATCACGGGGGTGACGTGTGACTTGCTCGCGCGACGCTCCAGCTTTTCTCATCCGGTTCCACGGGGGTGTGTTACTGGGGCACTAGTGCGCAGAAGCTCCGAACATGCCCGATGTTGGATCCTAGAGAGAATCGTCGTATACCGATGCGCGTTCCCTCCCTACTACCCCCATCCCCCCCGGTCGCTCGCCCATTGCTTCATCTCTCCCGCCCCCTCGGGTCCCACATCTCCTTTGGGTGAGACAAAGAAAGAGGATAGGGAGAGGAACACAACGGGGTGGCTCCCCGATTCGACCCTCTCTCGGCTACATTTCGAGCCGCAGCTCGAACCGGGCCGCATTCAGTTTCCGACCGGCGATTGAAGTGACGCGTTCCTGGCCGAGTTCGTCGTTCTCGTCCCTCTCTCTCTCTCTCTCTCTCTCGGGATTCCACCCGTCGGTCGTCCCAAAGGATCTTGCCTCGGTCGCTCTCGTTGCACCCGCGGTTTCACAGAGGGAGCCGTGTGCGGGAGATCGCGGCGTGTTACATATACACACATACACACACGCGTGTGGGTGTTTGAGGGATGTTGCGCGAGACTCGGAGCCATCGATCGACGCAATCGAAGCGATTCAGTGACGTCTGTGTGCGGAGTTCGCGCGAGTATCCGACGATAAGGCCAATCATTGGGATAAGTGCCGAAAAATAACACGGTCTGGCGTATCGTCACACGATCACGTCTCTCTTTTCTTCTTTTCGTTGATTTCGAGTATTCGTTATTTCGCGCGTAGTGAGATTTAATTTAAGTTTTCTAATCAAGTTGTTTTTGCTCAAATTTAAATTCTCTTATCTCTTACATCTTGTAATTCTGTTTTCTCTCCCGCGTTTCCGTGTTCTCTTGCATTAATTTGAAAACTTATCCGTTTTCGCGAAAATTTGTTTTATTAAACCTTCTTGCTGATTGTGTTGCTGTGTTGTTTTTTTCTTTCTTTTTTTTTTTTTTCTCAACCTATTGTCATTAAGTTTTCCTAATCTACAACTGATCTCGTTCCATTAAGATACAGCGGAAGATCGACGCGAGCGAAATAATCCCGTTCCTCGGAGCGAGTCTCTCGCTGATTGGTCGATTAATGGAATATCGATGTAAATAGAGCGGGATTTACGAGGTCACTAAAGCTCGTCGTCGTCATCGTAAATCGGTCGCAATCGCGAGTAAATACGGTTTACGGAATGGAGCTGAGCCCGTGCTGCAGTTTCGTCGGGATAGTAAATTATCTGTACACGAGGAGCTTGCACCGCCGGAAACGGCAGCGATCGACACCCGACATTCCACGATCTTGGGTAGTAATAGGGAGACCGCCAAAGTAGCCAAAATCTTATAGATATAGATGTAGTTGCTGCTGCTGCTGCTGCTGCTGCTGTTGCTGCTAGGTCGCTAAACGCAAGTTCGATACAATGCATCGTCCGAGGTAAATATCGTCATACATTATCATCCACGTTTTTTTTTAATTAAACGATTCATCGTACTGTGTGTCGTCCACGTTTCATCGTCGTTTCAAGCCAGCGACGAGCCTGCCTTGTGCAGTTCGAGAAACGTCGTGTCTCGTTTTATAAACGTCAAAGCAATTTTAATGCCGTATCTAATAATATAACAAATGTTATATTATATAATAACGTAATACTGTCGAAGTATAGGTTGAACGACTTTGAAATTAATTTGAGAAAAATAGAAATTTAATATTTATTTAATTTATTTCGAGATTTATTAAAACGAGACTCCGATCGTTCGTCCCGAATAATGAATGTTGTTTCTGATGATGTTTCGTATAGATTTATAGATTAGAGAGTTTATTAGATTTAGAGATTAAGCTGTGAGCTTTCTGTGTTGGAAATAAAAAAAAAAGTTGTGTTTTCCATAAAAGTGTTCAATAATGTAAAAAAAAAAAAAAAAAAAAAAAAAAAAGCTTTATTTGACGAATGAATTGCATTCGAGATTGATATGAAATATTCATTTAATTAGCACTTACTGTATACGTCACACTTTTACAAGTGAATTTATCAAAAAGTTTTTTTGCGAAAGTTTATTTGGAAATATTTATTTTATCGGGATATGCACACGCACACACACGTGTGTGTGAGTGAAATACGTCGGTGAATACGTTTACGCTTTATTTATCATCGCGATATCCGCGAACTCTGTGTGTGTGTCTTAAATTTATGTCTTTCTACAATCTCGCACAACAACGTAACTAGATAACAAGATAATTCACAGCTGAATTACTCAATTTCTCAGAAAGACAAAAATTCAAGTTTTTGAATAATTTTATAAGAAAAAAAGAAACAAACTTTGTTTGTCTTTTTTTAAATAAAACGGGCAACACAGAGAGAAACGTTGGAGAAGTGCATTATATATGTATATTCATATGCGTGTAACGACGTTGCAATATGTTATAAAGTTAACAATGTAAATTCTCGCAGCGTATAGCGTTTCTAAAGCAATTAAAATTTGTTATTTAAATATTCATCTGCGCTTTGCGTCGCAATTTTCGTTCGGATATGGCGCGAAATGAAATTTCCCATTTCCGTACGGGCAACGATGAAATTAAGAAATTTAATTTACTCTCAAAAATCGATTACGTATGCGTGACGCGACGCCACCATTCTCGCGTATCGATGATCGAGACCGCACCGTAACGGCTAATAAGTCATTCGAATGACTCACGTACGAGGTTCGCGCGGGGTTTTACATGTTCCTACGGTTTCACGGGGGAGGGGAAAGGGGTGTAGTGACGCGAGGAAAAATGCGATGACACCCGCAAAGGATCGACACGGAGAAAGAAAAAAAAGGGAGGGGGGGTGGGATTCGTTCGTGGGACGAAGGGTGTGGGAACTTCCCCCGATTATCGCCCTTCTCTCCCAGTGAGGCGGCAATGAAGTTAAAAAAGCTGACGACGGCGCTGGAAACTCTCTCTCGCTTCGAGAATGGAGCATGGTAACTACATACCACGGCCAAAGTAAATGGCAGTAAGTGTTTTGTACTTATACACACCTCCCTCCGCTTCGATCTGTGTCAATTCTATTGCGCAGATCGCGGATATCAGGAGCGATGTTTTGCGAGGCGTCGACCAGAGCGTTGGACGGAGCACGTAATTTCATATGTGTGACAATTGCACTAATACACAGACATATCATAAATATACATAATCATAAATGTAAAATCATCATAAATACATGTGTAATTACCAACAAAATTATTGTTCTATTGAATCTATTAAATAATATACCGAGTGTCCCAGAAATAGGTGGCCAAAATTTGGTATCGTATTCTACTGTCCCTAAGAATGAAAAAAAGTCCGGAAATTCTTCCGTTTTGAGATGTAAACACTTTTCGTTTGCTAGAGAATATTTTTAAAGATTTGTAACTTGTAAAAACAATTACTGAAAATGACTTCCTTGTGCTATGATACACGCCGACATCAGGAAAAGTGTTATCTCGTAATTCCACGTGTGATATCATGTAAACTTTTGAGATAAACAAACAGTGTTCGTATCTCAAAAAGAAAGAGTTCTCGAACTTGTGTTTATATAACCTTTTCTCATCCTTAGGAACGGTAGAATATAATACCAAAGTTTGGCCATCTATTTCTGGAACACTCTGTATATAATAGATATAAAATGTAACATAAAAAAAAATATATATTATTGCAGTCTCTT
This sequence comes from Pseudomyrmex flavicornis, assembly GCA_014825475.1. Lineage (NCBI taxonomy): Eukaryota > Metazoa > Arthropoda > Insecta > Hymenoptera > Formicidae > Pseudomyrmex > Pseudomyrmex flavicornis. Next base: position 31,526 of record QVNW01002197.1, read on the forward strand.
TACATGTTAAAGCAACATTTCTCAATAACGCGTTAATCTAAATTGTCGAGTCAACATTATTATATAATTGAATCAATAATTTTTGATCAATAATTGAATATTTAATTGTAATTAGTCCATGTTTTTGCTTCGTATTTATTATTTAATAGTGATCGCCGTTTACATAGCAATTACAATAACTGATTCAATCAGCAATTACACCATTGCACAATAATAATATAATTAATTGTTATGAATATATCAACGAATTTAACACTCGAGTACTTGTTAATTAACTGGCGGATATTCAAAGCTACATCGTTTGAGGAAAAAGTTGCAGAAAAATAGCGACATTGTTGCATCGACGAGACAATAGGAAATAATGTTATTAGCATTAATCTCTCCGTTGCATAGAAAATTTAATTTGCGCGAAATATATATGCGCGTCAGGGAACAATCTTACAGGCGTGTGTGTGGCCTGGTTAACACGCGAACCGTGTGTTCTTATCGTCTCGCGAGCGCAAAACCACGCTGATTAAAGAGATGTTGTAATAGCACGTCCGCGAGTCGTAGCACAGCGCGCGGAGTTTTGTTCCCGCAAACATAACTCAAAGTTGCGAGTACTGCAGTTTAAGTAATTCTCTCTCTCTCTCTTACGTCCCGAGAATCTCCAGACGTGGACTTGACACACCTTGATTAACTTGTTGAAATAACGTTCACGTGAAAATGATTTTGGAAACTGCGCGACTGTGCGAGACTGTGTGTGATAACAAAGATGTTCGGAGATTGTTCGTATATACGAAGAAACGGCAGACAGTTGCGTGTACGCAACTCTCATACTCTGTCTGATTTGCGGACATCGTGCGAAATCGGATAATAAAAGTTGCGCGAATTAGCGCGATAGATTCGACGGGCGATAAATAACGTTCGATCGCACCGCTCGCAACGATAAATGTGCGCGAAAAGCCCGGACGGGCGGACAGATTAACACGTTTCCACTGTGGATTCGTCGTTTCCATGATAATCGACGAAAACCTCTCTCCGGCTGATTGGCACGTATACGATTTATTAGAGAGAGAGAGAGAGAAAGAGAAAGAGCGAGAGGACGCGGCGGGAATTGACCGATTTTGTAGAGGCGCATAATCGCGTCTTCGTTAAATCCCACTGCCGCCGTAATCGCCGCCTCAATTAGTTCCCGTCAAGTGTCACCCGCGGGCGGATACTATACGCGACGTCTAATTTTAGAAACGACGCTCTTAATTAACGCGCGCGAATCATCTCCTCTCTCTCTCTCTCTCTCTTTCTGCGTTTGCTCTGGTGGCTCGATCTTCTCTTTGTTTCCTGCCGCTCGTTTCTCTCGCTTCCGAACTTTATTGGCGTTATTTAGACACTACACGTGCTTGCCGGCGTTAATGTAATAACAGCTCGTTTCGTATTTACGACAATCGAATTGTATATTGAGATGAAAGATCTGCTTGGAAAATTTAAACGGATAGGCGGCGCGTGTGCAACGGAGAGAGAACGAAAAGAAGAGAGAGAGAGAGAGAGAGATTTAGTTCTCAGCCGGAGATGAAAGATCTGATGCTTGTATTTCAGTAAGACGTTAGAGACTGCGTTTTCGCGAAACAGCTGCCGCGAACGAAGAAAACGAGGATTTTATTACGTAAACGTCGTAAACAAATTGTCCTTTCTACTCCCGAGAGACAACGTGTTTGTTTTCTCCTCGTTTTTTTGTCGCTTCATCGAAATTATTGTAAAAATGTGTATCTCTCTCTCTCTCTCTTTCTTTCTCTTTTCTTCCGGGATGTAAATTTTCGTGAAATTTATTTTTCGCATATTATTCATTTCGTTATTGATTATATTTATTTGTAATTTTGAGAAATAATAAAATTGTTTTGCCTGTCAATGTAAATTAATTTGCAATCGATAAAAATGAATGTATTTTTTCGCGTCGAATGTGTAAACACAGCGATTTTGATTTCAATCAGTCATCGTTTCACGCGTGCAAATGCAAAATAGATGCAAATGGAGGAAATCAAAATAAATACAAGTGCTCCGCGCGTATTTTGCATTTGCGCGCGTTTCGAAGCTAAAATCGTTGTTTACACGTTTCGAATCAGAAAACGCCACCTTTATCGGACCAAGCCCTTTCACGGACAGATATTGCGCGCGAAATGTCCTTCTCTCGTAAGAATATTCAATTTCCAGCAATATCAATGCCAGCATTGTCGAGAAGTGGCTCCATCCTACTAACAGTATGTATGGAGTTGATGATCCAGTTGTATGTAATGAGGTCATTCCCTCTGAATCGAGTTCGTGCGGGTAGGAAGGTGACGTATTGCGAATCGAACGAAGTAACTTTGTAGACTGGCGGCGGCGGCGGTGGTGGTTTCAATTTCGCGCAGCAAAATGCCGTTAGCTCTGCCGAGCGATTGTCTGGAGCTCTGTTGCGCCATTTTTTCTGCATTCTGCCATTCCGATATTCACTTTGTTCGGAGCTTTTTTTTTTTTTTTTTTTTTTTATACAAAAAAGCTCCGACGATTTTGCGCACGATGCTTCACAGAAAAACGTCTGGTCCTGTCTTTGTGGGAGGATATAATGGGTTCGTTTAAGCAGGCATGTAACGATCGATCTTTCATTTGTGGCTATTAAAATACAGAAAACGAAAATCGATATAATCGATTAATCGAATTTCGAGTCCTCGATTGCGATGAACCAATATTGTAGTTCTTTATATCTAATTATTTTCTCATTCAATTATTTTTTTTTGGTCTAATATCATTAATTTGTTAAAATATTAATTTAATTTTAATTTTTTCTAATTATTGTTTTACACATTGCAAAATATTTTTTGCCACAACCTGCCTTTTGAATGATTGTATATGTAAAGTTTTATACTAAAAAAAAAAAAAAAAAAAAAAAAAAAAAAAAAAAAAAAAAAAAAAAAATGCAATCTTCGACTAGACGTCTCGTTGCAATTGACACGCATCCAGCAATCACGCAATCCCCAGAAATCCGACACGCGCAATGAAATCAAAATCGCACGTTAATTGGGTGAAAATTGTCTCGGCGAGAGAGAAAACGAAGGGTGAGGAGTAACGCGGGCGAGAGGGGGGGGAAGGAAAGGGTGAATGCGGGAGAGAACGAAAGGGAGAGCTTGTAAGAAAGGATATAGACGAGGGGAGAAGGGGAGGATATAACAGGAGGTTACGCTCGGAGTTTGACACAGTCAGAGACCGGCGTTGCTTGGCAACCTCTAAGGGTGGGAAACCCTACATTGGCGTAGGGGACATATACTTGCTACGAATTTATGCGCTATTATCATTCCCCCCATACCACACACCTGCTATATACCTTCATTTCACCTCCCGCGAGAGCGCACGTGAAAAACCATGTGAATCGACCCCCGCTAACAATCGGCCGCGGAATGAATGCAACGAAATTGGCTATTTATCCTAATGGTGCTCGTATTGTCGCGGAGGATTTTAAAGCAATCAGATGTGCTTATTAATTAGAGTTATTACAATATATAGATAGTTACAACGTATAGTTTAAATTTTCTTTCTTTACAGGGAATTATTATCTGTAATCTTTCTTATAATCTGCTGGATTATACACGTTTCTTACAGCACGAACTTGTTGCCGGAACAGGAATATCATTTTGCAAGATTGAAACGTTTCTGAAAGATTGCCACGATACGTCTCCGCTTCATTTCTGCAATGATGCTGACGTGTTTTCTAAAATACATTCCCGCCAAGATTCGTATTCCTGCCAACTTTAATGCAATATTCATAAAAATCCATCTTCGTACTTGTGTAACTTAAAGAGAATCGTCAAAGAATTTGTCTGCAATATTTCTGACACATACAATACGTGTGATTGCGGTACAATATCGTGCAACACAATATTGTGCAACATTTTCTAAAAATATTACAATTACAGTAAAATAAGTAATAATATTTCTACATTATTTATACATCGATTGTTTATTTATATTATTTATTTATACATCAATCGTGCAATAAATCAATATAGACGGAAGTTTCAACGCGACGACTTCTTCTCTCAGTCTACAGCGCGGCGCATTTTCTAATGTCGCTCTATACTTACACAGAGATTGTATCTCGTTCCCGCACAAGTTCAGCTTCACCTTCGGCGATCTTTTTATAAAAGATTCATCATACCGTGTATAAGATCTCACAAAGCGGAAGTTGCTTATTTCGTCAGCAACATTGCGTCACATTATACGTTGATTATCTTCTCAAATTACGTTAGCGTTAGAAACGCTAAATATTCTTCCGATAGAAGAGTTGATTAATAAGAGTGGCAATTGAGTTTTTAATGACATTCATAATAGTCATATTAACAGACCGTATCGCGAGTATAACGGGCGTAAATGGCCAGTCCTTGCAACTTGTTGCGTTCAATCTCTCGTCGTAAAGCAGAAATTGCGTGCATAATCCTTTAGAACGTATACTAGTCTGCCCGATGCCGTGAGAATTATCTGATATATAATTTAACGAAGCTCTTGCATGCGATCGCGAGAATTTTATGCCCGCGAGGAGTGCGGAATTGTTTTTTTTTTTTTTTTTTTTTTTTGCGTTGCTCGATATTAAAAATTATTACGCGGCAGTTTAATTGCGTATATTAAACGCGAATGAAGTCACGAGAGCGATCCTTGAGTAATAAACGCCGCCGTAAGTTTTCTTTTAATATTTTCGTTTTTTTTTTCTAGTCAAGTGATTCCGGAGGATTTCGCTCACGTAGAAGATCACCCCAGGCAATCGCAATGGCCACGCTATCTTTGCGCATCTCTATACCGGAGAAAAATGCCACGAAGATGATGCAGTTTGATCCCAGCACGTCGGTGTATGATGCTTGTCGCATCATCAGGGAAAAGCTCGCCGAGGCCACCAACATGGGTCAACGTAAGCGCTGTTGGAGATGTTTTATTCATCATTTGCACAGTTTTTGTCGATTATTAATTTTTTTTTCGCAAAAAGATTGTTTATCAAAACTTCCTGATTAGATTCAATTAATGTCGATTAAACTATGCGAAGTGTTTATTCTGCATTTAATCCTTTGTGAACGGATTGTGAAAAAAAATGACCTACGAGTTGGACATCCTGGGTCTCACGCGACTTTAAAATCGAATATTTCTGCGAAAACTCATTAATTTCTCAATTTTGTTTTTCTAAATCGAAAGTTTGAACGATTCTGCGTTGATAAAAAAAAAAAACAAATTGAAAAAATTTTTAGTACTGTCGAAGATATAAGTTAAAAAAAAAAAACTAGAGACACGGATACGCAATTTTTGAGCGGGCGACTCACTGTCTGTCCGCAAAGATTTACAGAACTTTTATCTCGTGTAACAAACGAGCAGCCGTTAAATTCTGGTTGAGATTTAAATCCACTTTGGTAGATGTAATAATACAATAAAATCAGAAGTGCTCACACACATTACACCGTTCTCACGTGCAAATTTAGAAACAAAAGACTTTACGATGCGTAAGTTGTTGTTACTCTCTCTTTCTCTCTTTCGTAGCGAAAGACTACGGATTGTTTCTTGCTGATGAGGACGTGAAGAAAGGAGTGTGGCTCGAGCCCGGACGAAATCTCGACTATTACATCCTGAGGAATGGGGATTTGCTTGAGTATCGTCGTAAACTCCGTACGCTTCGTGTCCGCATGTTGGACGGGACGTTGAAGACCATGCTGGTGGACGACAGCCAGCCCGTGGCAAATCTCATGGTAGTAATATGCACCAAGATAGGCATCACGAATCACGACGAGTATTCCCTGGTGCGCGAGTTTGTGGACGAGGAGAACGAGAATCAGAAACCCGGAAATTTCGGCACTCTCACGTTGAAACGGAAGAAAGAGGAGAAGGGCGAAAGAGACGCCAAGATGGAACAGTTGAGGAAAAAATTGAAAACCGATGATGAAGGTAATAAAACTATCGACAGATGCTTTTGATGTAGATCAGATTTCAAAAATTCAAAAACTGTCGGAATTATTAGATTTTTCGAGGTTTGTGATTTTTGTTTTGTCTCTTCGCAGTAAACTGGATAGATCCGAGTAAGACTCTGCGCGAGCAAGGGATCGACGAATCCGAAACTGTTCTTTTGAGGAGGAAGTTTTTCTTTTCCGATCAAAACATCGACAGTCGCGATCCCGTACAATTGTCGCTGCTGTACGTGCAAGCGCGAGACGCGATTCTGGACGGCACGCACCCAATCACGCAGGAGAAGGCTTGCGTCTTCGCCGGTATCCAGTGCCAAATTCAATTTGGCGATCACAAGGAAGAAAAGCACAAACCGGGCTTTTTGGAGTGAGTATCGATTCGACACGTGATCTCACACAGTGCGTGTGTCTTGAGTATAACTTCTTGTATTTATTAAATTACTCGTTTTTTTTTTTTTTTAGTCTCAAAGAGTTTCTTCCACAATCGTACGTGAAGGTGAAAGGGATCGAGAAGAAAGTCTTCGCGGAGCACAAAAAACACGTCGGGCTTTCGGAACTAGACGCCAAAGTCTTGTACACGAAAACCGCGCGGTCCTTGAGCACGTACGGCGTCACGTTCTTCTTGGTGAAGGAAAAGATGAAGGGCAAAAACCGTTTGGTGCCGCGTCTGCTCGGGGTGACGAAGGACTCGGTTCTGCGACTCGACGAGAAGACGAAGGAGATCTTGAAGACGTGGCCGTTGACGACCGTGCGACGATGGGGCGCCTCGCCCAACACCTTCACCCTCGACTTTGGCGATTACTCCGATCAATATTACAGCGTGCAAACCACCGAGGCGGAGCAAATCCTTCAACTGATTGCGGGATACATTGACATCATTCTGAAGAAGCAGAAAGCGAAGGATCACTTCGGTATTGAGGGAGACGAGGGATCGACCATGGTCGAGGACAGCGTGTCGCCGCTCAAGTAAGTCTCTCTCCTCCGTGCTTTCAATACACGTTACAACTTCTCCAACACTTTGAATAGACCGAAGCAATAATCATCATTAGGAAACTATTAGAGTAATTATCAGTTCTTGAGTTAGATTCGCCGTGAGGCAAACTGGCTGTGTTAAGTGCGCGTCATGTCGAGAAAATATTTCGCATTAGTCCGATCATGGAGGAGTTTCTTAGACGCCACGCGAATAAGCGACCCGTTTCCGATGGGTATTGGTCATTGAACAGAAATTAACTCTGATTATATGTTTTACTCGAAATTTCACACACACGTATTTCATTCTACCGTACAGGGCCACCATCATGCAACACGAGACTAGCAATGTCGGTAAAGGAAATGTAGAAGCCGTCTCGGTCGCGATACCAGCTGTCATGAGAGCCGGAGGAGATGGTAAGCAACTGTTTCGAAAACAGTTTTTATTATGTTTTTATTTTATTTTTCTATTATTTTTAGATTTGAAATATGATTTTTAAAAAAAATAGTATCTTATTGTGTGCTATTCAATAGCGATTAGATGTACAAATTAAATCAAAATTGTTGAAGTCTCTCCAATGATCATAACAAATTAAATGTGTATATATATTAAATTATTAGCAATATTTCTTTTTTTAGTTTTCACACGTTTTGACACATAAATTTAGAATTGTAATATATGTATTATTTAGAAGAAAAAAAAGATCAATTAGCGATCCTTTGCACGATTGAATCCTCGGATTTTAGCTATCAATATATATATATATATATATGTTCTTATATGTACATACACTTTTCGCTATGTAAATACACGTTTACTTGGCTTCTAGCGCGTTTAAGATATTGCTTACGAATAAAAAAAAAAAAAAAAGAATTCAAATATCTAAATTAATTAATCTCTAGCTTTCAATCAAGACAAAATCTGAACAGATTTACAGTATCGAGGACTCGATCGGGATGATCAATAATTGTAAATAGAATAAATAGATCAAAAAGCGCACGGTACGATTTGTAGGAGCTCGACCGTACGGAACTGGCCACATAGGTGGTGCCCAATACACGACCGTTAGCGGGCAAGTGAACATCGCTCATGCTCCACCTATGGTAAGCTCCGTTGAAAAAAAAAAAAAAATCGCCCAAGCTGTGCCCAAGCTCAGCCCTTGGATGTTGATGTTTTTTAGTTGCTTGTTATAAACGTATATATATAATACGCCTCGAAGTGTATAAGAGAAAAAAAAAGTGATATCACTCTCTGCCAAAATCCCTCGGCGACGCAGTAACAACAAAGTGAATTGTGTATCGTGCTACTGTGTGTGTGATTATCGACGATTGATCGTGAGAAACGGTATAATACGCACTTTTTCTATAAATATATGTAAAGTCGCACTAATGAGAATCATTGTGTTGCACATGAAAGAGCGAAAATTCTGTGAGACTAATAGACGGTTTAAATTTATTTTCATGCTAGGCGCATCCTTCTATTGCGGACACAGAGTAGGTACAATACGATAAGATGTTTAGCTATCTGGTGTGTTTATCTTCTCTTCAGTTAACATCAATCTTCCGTTATGTACATATACTTCTACAAGTTTGATTGATTTGCGTTTCGAGTTTGTCAATCGATCACTTCTTGATGGAGCATTTATTGAAAAAAAAAAAAAAAAATTTATATTTTTCTGTCTGTTATAATTGCTCTTTTGCGACAGATTATCAAATCGTTAATCGTATCGCTGCAACTTCCGTTGCAACTTATCGCTTTATTGTGTACGCTTCGTTATATTTATTTATGTTTGTTGATCGTCACGAGCAAAATGTTGCATTTCCGCATTTGCGTTCAAGCGAAATAATTTATATTTACATCAATTACAAATACTTTTTTGCAATATGTAAATATGTTCAAAATTAGGTCCAACAAACCAAGGTGACATCCGTCCTATCCGAACCGCAACGTGCCTTACTATCAACTATCACTGCTGGTCACGAGGTGATTCACATTGCCGAAACAGAACTTTCTACAAAGGCTCAATTGCCTGAACTTGGTACAGATCCAGCATCTCTGAAATGGATCGAACAGACAATCGACACCCACAAGCAAAACGTAGGCTCGCAGATCGCTGCTATGAACGCCGCGACCGCTCAGGTGGTTACATTGACTTCTGGACCGGCGGATGACGTCGATCATACCGCGGTGGGGGCCGCGATTACCACGATCGCCACGAATTTGCCGGAGATGACGAAGGGCGTGCGAATGATAGCCGCTCTTATGGACGACGAATCGTCCGGTGAACGGTTGTTAGACGCCGCGAGAAAACTTTGTTCAGCGTTTTCGGACCTGCTGAAGGCTACCGAGCCAGAAACCAAAGAAGTGAGTTGGTCACGTTAAAAAAAACAAAAGTAACCGAATTAACACAACGTAAAATTATATAGAGTAGGATTAATCCGTGATTGTGAGGAATTGTGCGTCACTTGAAATCTTTTCTTTTTCTATGCAGCCTTTCTATGTAACATCACCCTACGAACAATATGTAAGCACTAACAGTTCAGCTCTATAATATTAGATCTGCTTGTACGGAGACACTTTATGCGGTTCTTCCCGAGCACTTTAAGTGATGCTTTTAAGCAATCATTAAAAACTCAATAGATAGCTGTTTTATAATTATTTTGTTCCCTCTGTTTGATCTTATTTCTTCTATCTTTTCTTTTTTTACATATATGTTTTGTAAAATTGTATAAATCATTCAAATTTTAGCCAAGACAAAATCTATTGAATGCTGCGTCGCGTGTGGGTGAGGCGTCGCATCAAGTCTTGACAACCATTGGCGAAGAGGACGACTCGAATCGCGAGCTGCAAGATATGCTCCTCGCGCTTGCCAAGGCCGTGGCTAATACCACCGCTGCTCTTGTGTTAAAAGCGAAGAACATAGCTGCCACGTGCGAGGACTCCGCCACGCAGAACAGAGTCATATCAGCTGCAACACAGTGCGCGCTGGCCACGTCGCAGCTCGTGGCTTGTGCGAAAGTAGTAGCGCCGACTTTACACTCGCCTGCCTGCCAAACTCAATTAATGAATGCCGTTCGCGAGGTGACCAAAGCCGTGGAACGTCTGGTGCAAGTCTGCAACGAGACGTGCAACGATGAGAATCTGTTGAAAGAACTGAGTCTTGCCGCCAGCGAAGTCAGTCGCACGTTGAACGACCTTCTTAATCATATCAAAACTGCCACTAGAGAACGCGCCAAAGAATCTATTCAAGAAGGCGCGGTGGAAACTATTCTCGTCGCGACGGACAGATTGTTCGCCAGCACCGGCGATGCCGGTGAAATGGTTCGACAGGCGAGGGTGGTCGGTCAGGCTACAGCGCAATTAATTCAAAGCATCAAAGGCGAGGCGGAAAGACAAACTGATTCGGAACAGCAACAACGATTGTTAGCCGCAGCGAAAATGCTCGCTGACGCTACTGCCAAGATGGTCGAAGCAGCGCGGCAGTGTGCTAGCAGTCCGCACGACGCCAAGATGCAGGATCAGCTGCGGCAAGCGGCTGAAGAACTACGAGCCGCAACTACCGCGGCGGCTATACCGGCATTACGCAGAAAACTCATCACGCGTTTGGAAGTTTGCGCTAAACAAGCCGCCTCCACGGCCACGCAATGTATCGCGGCGTCTTCCGGAGCCGCACATCATAACACTAATCCGGCCAGCCAAGAGGAACTCAACATGGAATGCCGCTTGATGGCTCAACATATTCCGCATCTGGTATCGGGCGTGAAGGGCACGCAGACGCAGCCGGACAATCCTACAGCACAATTGAATTTGATAAACGCTTCCGAGCAGTTCTTACAACCAGGCACGGCTGTGGTCAAAGCGGCCAGAGCCGTGTTACCTACGGTTACCGATCAGGCATCCGCCATGCAACTCAACAACACGTCCCAGCAGTTGGGTTCTTCGTTGGCAGATCTTCGATCGGCGGTGACGCGTGCCAGAGAGGCCTGCGGCGGATTGGAGCTCGATGCCGCAGAGGAACTGATCAATAGCCTGAAGGACGAACTGGGTGAGTTCTATCGCGCTGTCGAAGCTGCTTCGTTGAGACCACTGCCGGAAGAAACGACGGAATCCACCGCTCTCCGACTTGGGGCTACGTCAAAGAACGTCGGATTCGCTATGGCGCAGCTGTTGTCCGCCGCCAAGCAAGGTAACGAGAATTACACTGGAAGCGCCGCCAGAGAAACCGCGTCGGCTCTGAAGGATCTCACTTACGCTGTTCGCGGCGTGGCCGCGACCTCAAATCAACCTGAAACGCAGAAAAAGGTTCTGATGACAGCCGAAGACGTGATTCTGCGATCGTTATATTTGGTCAAGGAAGCGCGACGCGTATTGAAGAATCCCGATGATCTTGAAAACGAGGCCACTTTAGCCGCGGTAGCCAAAGACGTTTCGAACTCGCTGAACAAATGCGTCTCCTGTCTTCCCGGGCAAAGAGATGTGGACGAGGCTATACGCAACATTGACGATATGGCTCAAGTGCTCAACATGAACGAATTCCCGCAAACGAGCAAGAGTTATGGGTGCGTAACTTCGTATATAATAACGTTTCGTGTTTGTTTTCTCGTTTACTTTGGTTTAAATTCGATCTCACTCACTTTGCGTACTCTTATCGGTTACGAAAGATTCATTAGCATAAAATAGATACATACTATTTCAGTTTTATTTATTCCAGACTTGTTTTACCTTTTCAGACAACTGCAAAGCGACCTCAATAACGCGGCCGCAAATCTAAACGATGCATCCTCGAACGTAGTTTCATCTGTACGTTCACCCGTGCAGCTGGCAAACTCGTCAAAGCAATTCACCAACGCCTTCGGCGACTTGCTGGGCGTGGGCATGGAGATGGCCGGTCAAACGGCGATCGAGACTCGCAGTCAGGTGGTGGTGTCCCTGAAAAACGTCACCATGACATCCGGCAAGTTACTTATGACCGCCAAATCAGTCGCGGCCGACCCGACTGCGCCGAACGCGAGAAACCAGCTCTCGGCTGCCGCACGCGCGGTCACCGATTCCATCAATTATCTGGTGGATGTGTGCACTTCAGCGGCACCTGGACAAAACGAGTGCGACAACGCTATCAGAAACATTCAGTCGATGCGGTCACTGCTAGATAATCCGAGCGAGCCGATTTCTGACGCCTCGTACTTCGAGTGCTTGGAAACTGTCATGGAGAAGAGCAAGAGTCTCGGTGACGGCATGACCGGTATCGCAAATCACGCCAAGAAATCGGAATACGAACAATTCTCAGTCGCGGTTCGTGGAGTTTCCTCATCGATCTGTGGTCTGATCGAGGCGGCGGCTCAAGCGGCCTACTTAGCGGGAGTGAGCGATCCTACGTCAGTAGCAGGTAAACCAGGTTTGGTGGATCAGGCGCAATTTTTGCGAGCGGCCCTGGCGATTCATAGCGGCTGTCAGAGTCTTGGCAATCCCACCAGTACTCAGCAACAGGTGCTCTCGGCCGCAACTATGATCGCAAAACATACTAGTGCGCTCTGCAATGCTTGCCGAGTCGCTTCTAGCAAGACGAGTAATCCGGTAGCCAAACGACACTTTGTTCAATCGGCCAAAGACGTCGCCAATTCGACATCGTGCCTCGTTAAAGAGATCAAAGCGCTCGATCAGAATTATTCCGATGTTAATCGCGAAAAGTGCGCAGAAGCCACGAAACCGCTACTTGAGGCGGTCGACAATCTCTGCACGTTCGCCAGCTCTCCTGAATTTGCGAGTCAACCGGCTAAGATATCCATCGCTGCCAGAGCCGCTCAGGAGCCGATCACCAGCGCCGGCAAATCCATCATCGATGGTTCTTGCGCCATGGTACAGGCGGCTAAGAGTCTCGCGGTCAGGCCGAAGGATCCACCAACCTGGCAACTGCTGGCCAATCACAGCAAGAGTGTCAGCGACTCGATTAAATCGCTCGTGGCGTCGATTCGCGATAAAGCGCCTGGCCAGAAGGAATGCGACGCTGCGATCGAAAAGATATCGGCGCGAATACGCGAACTTGACGCCGCTTCGTTGAGCGCGGTCTCGCAGGCGTTGCTGCCGCGTCGTGAAAACACCGTGCAAGGATTTACCGATCAGATGGAGAGCAGCGCGAGCGAGTTGCGCGAAAAACTGGAGCCGCTGCGCACCGCCGCGAAATACGAGGCGGAGAACGTCGGTCATGCCGTAAATCAGATCGCCCTTTATTCGGAACCGCTCGTCTCGGGCGCGATTGGCGCTGCGTCCAACATGGTGCACTCGAAACAGCAAATGGTGCTGCTGGATCAAACAAAAACCGTTGCCGAGTCCGCGCTACAACTGATCTACGTTACCAAGGAATCCGGCGGTAATCCGAAGGCTGTCGCGCTGCATTCCGAAGTTGATGAAACTGTGGAGTCCACTAAGGACGCGCTTCAGGAGTTACAGAATACTCTCGAGACCATATCGACGTCCGCGGGTATCGTCACTGGTCTGATTGACACAATTTCCCGCGCGATGGTCAGACTGGAAGATCAGCGAATGTCCACTATCGACACCGTGGATTCATACGTCGATTATCAAACCAGAATGGTCGAAGCTGCTAAGGAGATTGCTCGATTGGCACAAGAAATGGTAAGCCATCGTGGAGATAAACAGCTTGATGTAGGTTCGTAAAAATAATAAATTGATTACATTGATACTCTTTTTTATTTCAGTCGACTAAGTCGAGCACCGACGTAGCCCGATTGGGCCCCTTAGCAGTCGATATATCACACAAGTACACCCAACTCGCCCGCGACACCTCGGGTGCTTCCGCCGCGGCCTCCAACGCCGATGTATCCGCCAGACTTCGCACTGGCGTTCAGGAACTCGGCCGAGCGTGCGCGGACATCGTGCGCGCCGCTGGCACCTGCCAGATGTCACCCGGAGATGTCTACGCCCAGCGGGATGTCGCGGAACACAGCAAGATCGTGACCGAGAAGGTGTCACAGGTGTTGGCCGCTTTACAGGCGGGATCGCGCGGCACTCAGGCGTGCATCAACGCCGCCAGCACTGTTTCCGGCATCATTGGCGATCTCGACACCACCATCATGTTCGCAACTGCCGGCACTTTGCACGCCGAAAACGAGGGAGACACGTTTGCCGATCATCGCGAGAACATATTGCAAACCGCCAAGGCCTTGGTAGAAGACACGAAGACCCTGGTAGCAGGAGCGGCGTCTTCGCAAGAGCAATTGGCAGTCGCGGCTCAAAACGCGGTGTCGACTATCGTTCAGCTCGCCGAAGTGGTCAAGTACGGAGCGGCCAGTCTAGGCAGTCAGAACCCGGAAGCCCAAGTGATGCTGATTAATGCCGTCAAGGACGTCGCTTCTGCGCTCGGTGACCTCATACATGCCACAAAAGCGGCGAGCGGCAAGCCCATCAATGACCCCAGTATGTCACATCTCAAGGATTCCGCCAAGGTAACTTGTTTGAAAGTATTCGCTTTGTTTCTGCTTATTTTGCTTAATTATCATCGTTGATATATTCTAAGAGCGAAGCCGTTTTTTATTTGTGTCTTCACTGTCGCTTAAAACCCAGTCGCCATTAACCCAGTTGGACGCCGCTTGATTGAGAGAAGTTCGTTGCTCATAGCGATATCTGAATCTTGAAAGATTAATGAAACGTCTCTCTCTGATGCAAATCGATCTAATATAAATTTTAATATAACTCTCCAGCGAATCCCCTTGTCGATTAATTCGCAGAATTCCAATAATATTTTAGAAACAACTAGTAGAACTCAATATCTCTGTCCAACCTCTTCCTAGTTATTTTTCATCATCGAGATAATCTTCATGTTCTCAAAAAAACATATGTGAAGATTAATGAAGAATTTGGTGTGTTTTCTCTCTAATCGATTAACTCGTTGCCGAAGTTTGAATGTCGACTTAAATGTACCGTAACCGTAGAGAATGCATATCCTTCTCAGAACCATATTTTTTTTTTTGTTGGGTGGACTTTAATTGACACATTGTGACGAATATTTCGTTTTTTATTTGCCTCTAACCGACCACGTTCTCGCTCTACTCAAGTAATCTCTTTTTCAACGCGAACGAACGCGAATAACGTTCGTTGTGTCGTCATTGCGTGCTCGATCATGCGCGAAATCGCACGAAAATCTGGGGCAACGATATCAAGACCAAAATATGTGAATAGACGACTATTAAAGTCCACCTTGTGAACCGCTCCCTATGTTCAGCTTCGTATCTATCTTCTATATATATGTGTGTGACATAGTTGAACGACGGATGTGTTTTTTTTTTTTTTTTTTTTTTTTTTTTTTTTTGCATTTTGTAGAGGATATGTTGTTTGTTTAACGATTCTCTCCGTCTGTTGTTACCACGCTTCTTCTTCGTCTCGACGAGTGTCGAGAGATTCGCGATAATTAGCAGTAGTGTAATTATATATATATATATATATATATATACGTTTTTTTAACTTGTATATCTTGAATGTTGCCGATGATAATGATGATGATGATGATGATGCGAACGGTGGACTTTAATATGCAGTCTTATTGACGATTTTGGGTCTGGCCGATCCCGGATAGGTCTTAGAGCAACAGCTGCAGCAGCAGTTCGTGCATCTGAGCGACATGGGCGGCTCGGAATCGGAATGGTTCGTGTCCGATCAAGAGGAGGAGCTAATCCGTCTGCTTTCCACTTCCGAGAGCTCTCAACCAGCTCAACGAACGTCCGACTTGTTGTTGCTCATGTAGCCAGAGTTTCCCTCCCTTTCGTCGTTGTATTTGTTTTTCCATCATAATCTTACACGCGAAATTAAACGCGGCTGGTAAATGTTTTTCAATTCAATTTGTTTGATCAACTTTTGCGCAGATTACGAAAGTAGTCACTAAAATCGTACTAAAATCGTGACGTAGTTACTAAATATCGTATGTCAGCGAGATGTGCCGATCTCCCCGTACTTGTGTAATCGATGACGAGTTATTTGTCAGTTTATTTGTCAGAATAATTTTTATTTTTCATGTGAGAATCTCTTTTTACATACACGTGTTCTGAGAATGATACAATAAAATCAGTCTGCTAAGTGTGTATGTCATCACTTTTCCCCGATCCGTGTAAAATCCGTGTCTCGTTCTCGGGGCACCGTGTTTCATATATTTATAATACCGAAACATGCCTATATCAAGCAAAATCATCGATAGGTACGTACGTTTCTGTCACAGCGATGCGTTTGAACATTATTAACAGACTTCTATATAGTCGATTGTCGCTTCCGCGTAATTCTGCTTTATTATTGTTTTATCATCAGAAAAGATTAGGCGACAGACTGTAGCAAGTAACCACGCGCCTAGGCACTAATTAATCTTACGTCTGTGTGTTAACATATTAATACAATATTTACATTTTTCTATATATGATATAGATTACCATTAAACTTTTTAACATCACTGACTACGTGTGTTTCCCACTCCCCTCGCGAATATTAATGTTGCTACAAGTGTAAAAACCTTGACGGGATTTATGTAACGAATTTACATCAGTGTTATTAATATATTCACGTGACTTTAATTCTCATTCGCACAGGTGATGGTAACGAATGTGACGTCGCTGCTGAAGACGGTGAAGGCCGTGGAAGACGAACACACACGCGGAACTAGAGCATTGGAGTCCACGATCGAGGCGATAGCTCAGGAAATTCGTGCCCTCAACACACCGGAGACCCAGAAGAGCAACGTGACGCCGGAAGATCTCGTGCGATGCACGAAAAGCATCACCATATCGACGGCGAAGGCGGTCGCCGCCGGGAACAGCTGCAAGCAGGACGACATAATAGCCGCGGCTAACATGGGCAGGAAGTCAATCAGCGATATGCTGACCATCTGCAAGGGCGCAGCTTACAACTGCGCCGAGACCGCCGAGCTGCGCGACCGTACCCTCCAGGCGGGTCACGACGTCGCCATCAACTATCGCGAATTGCTTCAGGCCATTCTACAGATCTCGACCAGATCAGGCGACGCCAAACACACCTTGCCGGCGATATCGCGCAAGATCGCGCAAAGCGTGACGGAGTTGGTTGCGGTAGCGGAGCTGTTAAAAGGCAACGACTGGGTCGATCCGGATGATCCGACAGTGATCGCCGAGAACGAACTACTTGGGGCGGCCGCCAGTATCGATGCAGCCGCCAAAAAGCTGGCCAGTTTAAGACCGAGAAGAAGTATCCAGGTGAGTGTTCGACGCAGTTTAATATTTGCATTGCAGCAACTATGATGTAACAGATAGCGGACGGACACGTCTTTTTCTGATCTCCGCAAGATATGTTTGATTTTCTTGGTCGTTGTAATCAATCGACCGAGAATCGAACATATTATTACGGCGGTTGGAGAAGTCAACATGTGCAGCGGGTAAGTAATAATAGAGAAACAAAGATCTATATGAGAGAAATTGAATTGAAAAAATTTGAAAAGTATTGTATCTCTAGTCTTTACATATTCTCTCTTTCGCAAAAAATTTGTGTCATATAATATATATATGTTTTCTTTTATTTTCAATAGGAAGCCAATGAAGACATGAACTTCGATGAGATGATTTTAGAAGCCGCTAAATCGATCGCTGCCGCCACCTCGGCACTGATAAAAGCCGCCAGTGCCGCTCAACGGGAACTCATCGCCACCGGCAAGGTATCACGCACGCCGCTGACTAGCTCCGACGACGGCCAATGGTCTGAAGGCTTGATTTCAGCTGCACGACTGGTGGCAGCCGCCACTCACAGCCTCGTGGAATCCGCAAATGCTCTCGTTCAAGGAGTAAGCTCCGAGGAAAAGTTGATTTCCAGCGCCAAGCAGGTTGCCAGCAGCACGGCGCAACTGTTGGTCGCTTGCAAGGTCAAAGCCGACCCTGATAGCGAAAGCACAAAACGTCTGCAGGCGGCCGGTAACGCCGTGAAACGTGCTACCGATAATCTCGTGCGTGCTGCGCAACAGGCTATCCAACAAGAGGAGGACCGATCTCTGGTCCTAAACCGCCGCATGGTGGGCGGTATCGCGCAGGAAATCGACGCACGTTCGGAGGTATTGCGAATTGAGCGCGAGCTGGAGGAAGCCCGAGGCAGGCTAACCGCTATACGTCTAGCTAAATACAAGAACAGACCGGACCTGGTCGATGGAGACGGCGATCTGTCAGCCGAACAGAGCAGTTACCAGAGTTACACCACTCGCTACGAAACGAAGGCGTACGAGCCGCAGGGCTCACCCGTACAGGCAATGAATCACACTCTGGATCAGCTGCAGTCTACCACGCAACACATCAGTCATCATTTTGCCGGTAGTGATCGACAGAATCTAGTTAGTCCGGAGAAAGTACACTCGACCCAAAGCACACTTGAGAGGAAGATGAAGGACAGCCAATACCGATCCACTGTGGACAATCAGTATGGATCGCTGGATAGAAAATACATCGTTGACAGTCATCAGGATAGAAGTCCCTACATCGTCACCGAGAGAAAGATTATAACGGACAATTCTCCCGCTCAATACAGCTCGATCGAGCGGAGAATCAATCAGGAAAACTACATCACGGAGAAAAAACACACGGACGGACTAGCTTCGTATCCGCCACCTCAACACATCACGTATTCGATCAAGTCCCCGATTTCGAAAGAACAGACGCTTGAAGATACAAAGTCACCGCAAGATCAGCCGAAGTATTCGACCGATCGGTTCTCGAGCACCAGCCCGATGAGCACCTTCCGTTCCGAGAAGCAAGTGGACACTCAGCGATTCGGCAGCGGCATTCCCCAACATCAGACGTTCAAGAACATCGAGAGCAAAACTATCCCCGGTGGCAAAATCGAGACTATCACGACGAAAGTTTACTCATCCACGCCCGGTAAAAGCAGCAGTTCCAATTACGAGACCACCGAGGAGACCAAAGAGTACAAAACGTCCGGGAACGAGCTGTCCACGTTCAAGGGCTTCGACAACGACTCCGTCGAGGAACGCACGACCAAACAAACGATGCACAAAGTTACAGAGAAGAAAACTGTCACTATGACCATGTCGAGTCGACAAGAATCCAATACCAAGACCTTCCGTTACGAGGATAAGTAATCAAAAAAAAACAAAAAAAAAAAAAAAAACTGAGCGGAAAATAATGATAAAGATCGATCGCACGTGTACACAATCATAACGATAATTCTTTTTCATCCAAAAATAATGTTAAGAAAAATAATTCACTTATTTACGACAACACAATTCGTATCTATATGCTATATATAGATACGAATTGTTCTCCCAAGCGAGTATCCACTAAACGCTTTTTTTTTTTATCGAGGAGAAATGCATTATATACCCTTCCATTCCCGGGGGAGGAAATCTACTACCATCGGGCTGCTGTTGTAATAGCACCGGAGCCTCTGTTTCGGGTCGGTAGCTGACTTGACGACAGTCAAACTTACCTACCGAGTTGATGACATCAGACACCAAAGAGAAGTTGTGAGGCGTACTGGCCTACTTGTTGTTCCAGTAGTAGCATCAAAGATTGCATTTGGTAAATTCAGGGCCCCTCAACGACAGGATCAGCGAGTGACGAATGCTTCTCATCAGATTGTGCCACTTGATGAAGTTGGGCGAGGTAAACATCTGTCTGGATGGACAATCGCGTGTCGCCTCTCCGGACACCGGATCTTAGCCTCTTCGTAACACTCGTTGACCGACTCCGCGCATTTTTATTGGTACAGTCACCTCTTGTTTCTGTGCTACTATTCGCATTTCAGAAAAATTTCACGATTTTGGTCTTACGATTACGACTTTTCACTTGCGTCGTTCTATCTGTAAGGAAACTTACGTAATAATTACAACTAGATTTGTCGTAGATTATTTTGACGCTTCGGAAAAAAAAAAAGAAGAAGACAACAGCTAGCCTTGTTATTAGCAAATGGTTATCTAATAGAAAGTGATCTTAGATAGATGCGATCATGGTTGGTAATATGATCAATTAATATATAATCGATAAACCGTTAATTGATTATCATGCAAAACGTGCTTCTTTTTACAGGCTCTTAATGAAGATGAATTTTAATTCCGCAGTATCTCAGAATATCTTTGTGTTTTATTTTATTTTAATTATCGCACGCATCTTAAATAACACACACACACACACACACACACACACACACACACACATGTACACACATACACACGTGTAATCGCGCTTGGCTTTGTAAGTAGAGTTTGTAATAATGTATAGATAATTTTTCGTTTGATTTGTTTACGTGGTTAAGAAAAAAACCACAGAGGTTTTAACACAAGAGAAGCAACATATCATTTAATTTTGTTAATTTTTCTGACGTCGCGCGCGCACAACGAGCGCCAACGAGCGCTCGGCAACGCGCGCGCCACTACTAATTAACATCTTCCACTTTTCTCAATTAACTCTCCTTTTTCCCCGAGTTTTTTACATGTTTTATTTTTTTTTTTTTTTCCACACAAATCTTATATATATCTCTTTCTCTATCATTATTGCGACGTTAACTCTCTCTCTTTCTTCGCACACTTTCGATTTCCGATCTTTGCAATTTTTCTACTGCGCGATTCGTGTATGTATTTTATATCAACGTTGACTTTTTTTTTACACGCGGTGGCTCGCCCACGACGAGCTTATATTTCAACCGTGAGAGAGATCGTACTTGATACACACCGTAGTCTAGATTACAGGCGTCGGGGTAAGTGATCGATTTTAGTGCAATTGTTATTAGTCTTTCGCGCGAGTAGATAAGACTATTACTGTATACATATATATACATATATATGCTAATCCTTAGCGCGCGTATATACACACATACGTACGCGTACGTGAAATTCAGGAAATCTCTCTGCGATGTCACTCGAAAAGTTGCGACAACTTTTTTACGACGATAAGAAAAAAAAAAAAAAAAAAAAAAATTTTAATATGCTCGCGTAGCGATCGCACCCTCCCACGACAAGTTTCTAATCTTATCAAAAAAAATGAAAAAACGCTTTATTCTAATAATGTGTGTTTCTTTTTAACGTGGTGGTTGAGTGTGTGTGACGATGATATGTGCCAAGCATCGATCTCTTGGCCGGGCAAAACTTGGCTGACATCCTCCAAGAGCGATGCGCATCACGCTATGTTATCCGAAAGCTTTTATATCCCGTGTGTGTATCTTTAATTAAGAAATCGCCCGCCGTAAGTTTCGTTCGCCGATTCGCACAAACCGATACGTTTCGATGATGCTAGAACGTTCTTTTTTTTTTATTTTTTTTATTTTTATTAAAATTTCTCTCACTTGAATCTCCTCGTTTTTTTTTGTTTCTGTGTGATGTTTTGTAAGACTCTCGTATGTAAATATTGATATTTAAATACAACCGTGTGCGGCACACGTAGTATGTAATTATACGATCTTTAATATCTGCGCACGCGAAGATGTCGAAACGCGCGTTTTATTTTATAACAAATCGACACAAAAATCGGATTGATCTTATATATATATATATATATACAATAAGAATTTTCATCGCGATCCGTTTGTGTGAATCTTTAGATGTCTAAAGGAGTGTGCCATGATGTCGGAAAGTATATAATGAATTTTATATATATATATAAAAATAATTATACTAATTATATATATATATATACAAGAAACATATGTGTGTATAAATTACATATACATTACACATACAATGCCTGTATCGATCTTTATGAATACGTAATGACATTATTTTAACAATTTATATATATATATATTTACATAGACAGAGAAGATATTTGCCTAACGTACCTATCTTTATAAATGTAATAACATTATTTTAACAATTTATATCGTACACATACATATATATACATATATATATATATATATATATATATATATAGAGAAGGTATTTTTTTAATATAGTTATTCTTCACACATTGTGTCTTATATATACCTACATAGAAGTTTTATCTTGCGGATATATTTTTCGGAATGTTACGCAATGAACTGCGATGTTACAAATAAATGCTATTACATTTTGCTCTTTTTACTCGCCTATTATTATTATTATTATTATTATTATTATTATTATTATTATTATTATTATTATTATTATTATTATTATTATTATTATTATTATTATTCTTGGTTACACTCGCAAAAGATATTATATCGTTATTATTATTAATGATTTGCACGATTATTATTCTTTGTATCATTATTAAAATCCAAATGTTTATTATTCGTGTATACGCAGACGTATAATTGATAATAAAGAGTTTCGATCTAACACTATCTATTGGGTGTTTGAATTTTTTTGACTAAAAACAATCGAATAAAAATTGTTATAGATGTTAAGATTTAAAATAAAATGATGTATTAATATAATAGACATGTTTGACCTTTATAATCGCACTTGTTTTTTGATGACTCGGAAATAAAAAGTTAAAAAGAAAGTATTTAAAGGTCGCAACTACGCGCAATGTCAAGTATATTTTGATGGAATGTGGAAGATTAATGAGAATCGCAAAAAAGTGAATTGCGTCACAGAATTTGCGTCACATGCAAGATAAATTTTTTCGCAGTTTTCATTAATTCATGAGTTTTTTTTTTGACGTTTACTCTTAACGTGGGAGCCAGCTGGGAAATAAGAAATTAAAAAAAAGAAATGTTTGAAAAAAGGTTTGTATCGATATTAAAACTTATCCGCTGCGGAATTCTGTTTGAATAAAATTTTGTAGTCTAGGAGGAACAATAAATTAATTAATTTAACAGAAAGAGGCTCAAACGTTCGGGTCATTGATTTGCTTCAGATTTTGCACTTTGGTAGGAGATCACGAACACAATTCCACGCTCAAGTAGCAAAGTGCCAAGCATTCGCGAAAAATTCCATCTTACATTCTTATCAAATATGGTTTTTATTTAAATTATTATATTTTATTACATCGTTACATTCACATATGGGAATATATTTCTGTATTATTTTTTAGCAAATAAAACTTGAACTACAAATACATTTTTATATCATTACTCTATAAAAAAAATAGATATATTAAGATACTCTAAATAAAATATAAAGTTTGATGGATTTTTCCGCGAATGCTTGAGAGGTGCACTTGAGCATGGAATTATGTTTGTTGTCTCCTACCAACGTGCACAATTTGAAGCAAATCGGTGACCCGAACTCTGAGATCTTTCCTTGTGTAAGTTGTTAAATTATCTTCTCGCAAACACAAGTTGTTATTGTTTATATAATTGAGATCAAGCTAAGTACAGTTTCTTCGTCTCTCTCTTTTTCTCTTCCTTTTTCTCTCTCTATGTGTTGCACATTATTGCTACTTTACCCTCATTAATAACGCGATAGATTGTTTCGTTTATTGCAAGTATGTTGTTTCCGAGGAAAATGACAATTAATTCGTTTATCAACTTATGCGCTCTCATGTGGGTGTATTGTGTGACGTACATATAAAATGTATAAACAAGATGTTGCAACTATGTGTAATCTGTTTCCTTTTTTTTTCCTCGTCTCCTATGTAACTGTAAATTTATTATCTCGTCTCTTTATCGTGTTTTAACGTCACTGAAAAAAAAAAATACATACGCAAATACATAACGTTCGATTAATAAGCGATGATCGCCTCAAGTTTTAATGATTACTCTCATTATCATTAGATCTTAGCAAATAATTGCACATACACTTTATATTTGTTTGTTTGTTTTTTTTTTTTACTAGATAAGTGTTTAGCTGAAAAAGTCGGAAACGACTCAACAATCTTTCAAGATTATTTGAAAGTCATTTGAAATAAAACGCCACGTACAAAACGTTTGCTAATTTGTTTGAAATAAAATGTCGCGTACAAATAAATGTCTATAAAATGTTTATTAATTTATTTGTAATAAAATGTCGCGCACGTAAACAAATGTAATATAAAATTTTACGTACATATATAAAATTGTCCGAGCAAAAGCAAGTGATAAACTTGCAAGAAAACGTGAATGAAAGCGAGACAAAGCGTAATAAAAGAATAATAAAAGAGTTTAATTCTCTCACGATTCTCGTACGATCTTTTCATACGTCTGAAAAAATCACGTTCAAAACTGTTTCGCATGTTTTCTTTTCATCTTTATAATTTCACAACTCCATATATATTTTAATCCAATATATTTTATTTTCTTCCGTATAAGTTACATTTGGAGTTAATGTACAAAGTACATCTGATACAATACGCATCGCTTGTTTTAAACATAAAAGTCAATTGAATTATAAATAAGCACGTTAAATAAATTAAATATTTGAGATATATTTACATATTACTATCAGGCTGCTCTTAACTCTACAAGCCCTAGAACGTTCGTTGTAGAACGAATAGCCACTATGGTGGCTCTTCTTCTTTATCTCACATTTCTCGAAAGCCGCATACAACATTGTTACGATACGGGAATGTTTTTTACATAGTAGTAGTTTTTTACTTAACAAATATCGTTAATTCGCATTTCGCGGCAGAGCTGTCCGTATGTAGCTCCGCGGCTAGCGAAAATATTAAATACAACAGGCGAACTGAAACGATATAAATCGATATAAATAGAAATAACATTAACGTTCAAGCTCAAACCTATCTTTGAGAATTCTAACATAACACACCGCAAAAGCGAAATATCAGATTCGAAATACATATCTAAGATTTGCAACATCTGTGTGAGATTTATTTTCGATGTTTTACAAAACAGTCGCGATATAAGTTTTAATGACAGATTCTTGGAATGAATTTCAGAAGACGAAAGTCTAAAAAAAATAGCGAGAGAGACCGTAATCTTTATGAGAATAATTAATACGCGAAATGTTTGGAGTATTTACTGATAATTTTCGCGTGTTCCTGTTCACCAAATTTCGACACCTTATCTATCTTCGCGTGAAGCATGACGTTCAAAATATAATGGACGTACGGAAACCTCGTCAAATACTGAAACAAGAACTTGAGCATCGCGTATCTTGATTTTTCGAATAGAGTGAAAGATTTGTACAAGCGAGTCATGTTGAACTCGAAGATGTCACAAAGAAAATAGAGATAAAGTTTGAAACTGGCCGTGCCCGTAATGCAATTCGTACCCTCGAACAAACACGTGATCATGTGCTCCCATTCCGGCGTCACGTTTCGATAATTCGGTTTTATCCATTGCTCGATCATGTCTCTGCATCGTTCTCGTATTTCTTGCAAAGTGCCTCGACAGAAATTATACTCGTCTTTGATACCCAAAAGATAACCGATTACGCGCCAGAGATAACAAAAATCGTGCAATTCCTCGTCGCTCGCGTATATGCCAAACTTTTCCGGATAGACAATTATCATGCTCATGCACGCGAACTGCGTGCCCCCCATGTCGCCCTGATTCAAACCCTTCATTCTCGTCATCGTGTACGGACACTGATTCTTCAGCATCGGACACACCGAATCCGCGAAGTCCTTCGCGATTGTTTTCAGCATCGGACAATGCGTGTAATCAAACTTGCACTTGCGATCGATTTCCTCGTCGTCCATACTGCACAATTTCTGCCTCATTGCTCTGTGCAGTCTCCGCACCGTTTGGATGTCGCGATAGGCCGGCGTGCCCTCGCACCACGGATCGCTCGTGTACCAGTTCCGGAATCGCTTGAGCGTCGACAAATATCGATTGAACGCGCGATACGGACTGTCGGACTTCTGGCTGAGAATCAAGGGCTTAAGTCCGTCCTCGAAGTTGAATATCTGAATCAAAGACATCAGATTGCTGATGCTGACAACGGTGTAGTAGCGCAGAGCGAACTGCTGTCCCCGACGAAATTTGTCCATGTCCAACCAATCTGGCTTTTGACTCGCCGGCCGGCCGCAGTCTCCCTTCTCGAAGGTCGCCGGCAATACGAATCTCAGAGATTTGGGTATGTTTGGAAAGTACTTTTCGATGTTGCTCATCAAATGATCGAACTGCTCTTTGTCCGTCCATTGATCGAAGCTGCTCGGCAACACGTCGCCGAGCTCGCGCTTGCACATCGCCATGAATTTCTTGTGCTGATCGGTGAGATCGTCCGCCGATGTTGAACTCGCGTCGCGGAAAAAAGATTTCAATTCTTTCATGAACTTCGAATCGATCTCATTTCTAGGAAAATTGTTGTTTTCTTCTAAACACTCTTTATTGTTATCCATATTTGATTTCATCAGCATAATCAATCTTTTCTTCCGGCAATAGTTCACTTATTGCACGCAATTTAACCTTGGCTTTGACCAAGAGATAGTATTATATATTGAATCTAATCAACTGAAAAAGATAAATTATAAATGAAATAAAACTGCCAGTTTTCTATTAGAAAATATCTGTACGTGTTAATCGAATAAATTGAAACAATATATCAATAACAACTTTTGTGACTCTCATTAACCATTTGTTTGTTTTTTTTTTTTTTTACCTTGTTAGACACTCTTCGATGTTCGCTAATTTTCTCGCTTAGATAAGTGCTCAGTACAAGATCTCGAATTGAGAGAATGAAGATACCGTGTTGTTCCTTCCGCTTTTAAATCTCGTCTCCTTGCTTCTTTTTGACAGCGGTGCGTTATATTCCGCGCTCTCAAGAGAGAGGGGATGATCGTACATTTACGACGCAACGCGTTGTAATTAATTGCGTATCGAGGTTTTTATTTTTTTTTTTACCTTATATGGAAATTACCACAATCAATAATTACAAGCATTTAACTCTTTTATCATTTTGCGCGTCAATCAAATCAGATTTTACGACGTATGCTTGTTGAATAAACATGTTTTCTCTGAACTCTGGATTTTATAAAAAGAGAAAGAAGAGACAGGCAATAACAAAAATAAAAAATTGAATGATATTATGCTAAACAATTCATCTCGTCCAGACCTTGGTTTGAGCGTTTTTTTTTTTTTGTTCAAGATGTAATTTCAATTCCATTCGATGTATGCAACATTCAATGTATGCAACATTATTAATTAACAAAATAATTTCCATAAAAACATGTTTAATCTTTACTTAGAATCTCTTTTTCGTTATTTACGTTACAAGTCAATAATTTATTCGGTAATACTTTTTAAGTTCACGGAAGGTTATCGTTCATATATCAATACTTTTACGATGTTTTGATTTCACATGTTTTTTTCTGACTTGTCTCTTTTTAGTTCGCAAAATAGAAATGATAGACGCTCGTTATATAAATAATAATAATAATAAGATCTCTTTAGTTTGTTGATATTCTGACATCGGTTTGATTACTGAAAAATTATTTTGAAACAAAAGCTTATCAAGTTCATTAATTCTTGGCTTGCAGATCTTAAAAATGATCTACGAGTAAAACAGATTGGATCTGTGAGACTCACGTAACTTTGGAAAATCGAATATCTCCGCGAAAAAATATATTTTTTCAATTTTTTTTTGCGAAAAATCAAAAGTTTGAACGATTCTGCGTCGATGAAAAAACTAAGTGAAATAATCTTTAATAATTTAAATATATATAAGAGAGAGCGTTTAAAAAAAAACTAATTTTTTTCTAGACACATCGATGCGCAAATTTTTAATGGGGCCTAGGAAACCCATGTCTGCAGGCGAAGCGTTAAATATCTATCGATAAAGTGACTCAAAAGTATTTCTTTCTATAAAAAAAAAAAGGTTTATTTATTGATTTGAAAAGCGAGCACAGGGATTTCTCGAGATCAAGTATATGTACTTTGAAAGTGATCTTGTCTTGCAATTATCGATGATTAATGTCTTCTCTAATTATGAGACCAATTCTTCTTATTCGAAATTATTTTCTTCCCTTTCGATTAACAAACGAAGGATATATGTTTCTCTTTATACTAAAATTTTTCTTCTAATAACTAATTTCTTCGCAATAGCTATCTTCTAAATAAAGATATCCATCAGATAACTCTTAACAATTAAGTTAACAAGCTAGATATATAAGCTGTTAAATTAACGAGCCAGATAGAAATTTTTATAAAGTTGAAGAAAACCGATTCTGGGATATATCTTTTGAGTGAAAATTATTATATGAAAACTTCAGGAAATGAAAAAGTTGGACATTAGACTCTTAGAGTGTGTTCTTAGACGACGTGCTAGAACACACGTCTCTTTGGCAAAAACGTGTTTTCTAGCACGTCGTTCACATATTTGAAGCACTCAAGATTAGAGATTGATTTGTATCATTGAGAAACCTAATGGCCTATTTAAGAATAGAATAAGTCAATATTTTGACTTATTCTTTTCTTCATTGATTCTAGAAATGTCTGTTGTACATATAAAGTATCAAATGTAAATGGATTTAAATATGGATTTAATTTATAGATATCTGTAAAAATCTTTTTTTTTTTGAAAAACATATTATTATTTATTATTTATTAAAAATATTATTATATTTGTATACTTTTACAACGGGAGGGGGGGAATTACAACATATGTGTTCTTATATTGAAGAAGTTAAGATTCAATTGTTATTACACGTATATAAAAATATATATGTTATTTATTAGATAAAACATAACACATAGTTTTGAGAAGGAATCATAAGAAAGGAGAATAATGATATCGTCGGCGCCACGCAGCTTTGGACAAGCTTTGGTTTTGATTAACAATCATCACACCCTACAGAATGATTAAAGTTCGGAAAGCACAGTTGCGCAGATAGTTTCAACTAGGTATTGAGAAATAACTTCTTTCTTTCAAAGCACATTCTACAGACATACATTTATTGACTTTTCTTTAAGTCGATATTTCAGTTTCCTTGATTCAGTTTTGTCATGAGATGGCATATCAGGAATTTCATGGAAATTTATCAACAAGCATACAATCGATAAGTCAACTTTACAATTTACGTGTAATGTGGAGTAAATAAATGTGTAGCTTCGCCATGAATCACTCGTGAAGAGTGACGCGCGTGTGTATGCGGTGGAGGAACGTTGCAGCGCAACTATAATAAAAATTGTAGAAGTGTATCATGACTGCGGCAGAAGTCGAGGATGACATTTATACGGGATACAACGAGTATTCGTCGGTGTACGATCTCACAGAGCTCGAACAGGATGAAGTGTTCCAGGAGGCTATTAAAACAAGTTATGGAAAGAGATCAGTGGCAAGTTTTTTTGTTGAATTATTTATATTTGTGTCTCTCTCTCTCTTTCTATATATATGCCAACACATTATAGTTACAAATGTAACATACATTTTCTTTTACTTTATATGTTATCTTATTTTACTGATTGTTTTGTATTAACAGTTTACTCCAAAGACTCCAAGTACTGCAATGCGTTTTGGAACATCAAGCAGAGTAAGTATATAAGACATTCACATAATGTAATATCTATGTCTAGAATTTCTTACACTTCTGTCATTCTGTCTTGACATTCCATCATTTTGTACATAACACACATAGTTTAAGATATAAAATCAGTCTCTTTTTGTGATTCTTTTAGTTTCAAAGTAGTGGTACTGCCACATCCATGCAACTTGGTGCACTTAGACCTATGACAGCAGTGAGGAGTGCCGGATACACCAGCAGCAGTCGGCAATCGTTTGATCCTCTCAACATGGGGAGTAATGCCAAAGTTCCTGCACCTGCATTAGAAACCAACAAAGACACGTAAGATATTTCACATGATTGCATGTTTGTTAATAAATAATTTTATATTTGTATTCTGTGTAGTATACAATATAGAATTTGACTGGTTTTTGTTGAGATAAACATGTTTTTTTTTGTGATTCTTTCACTTAAGGCCAGAGGAAAAAATAAAGACAGCAGAAAGAAAAATAATGACTCTGATAGAGAATTCTGCAGAGGCAGCTTCTGAGAACAATATGAGAATTGCTTTAGAACGTGCACGTGAAGCTTCCTCAAGGGAGAGAGCTCTCATACGATTGCAGGAACAAGCTGGTCTCAGTGATAATCACAATATAGACTTGACATTTGCTGTAAGTTCCTTGAATTGCAATGTAATTGATTACTTTCAGTTGTTTATTTATATATTAATTTATTTTCAATCATATTCTGATTGCTTTTTAGGTGCTTTTCAACTTGGCGGTCCAATACACAAACAATGAAATGTATACAGAGGCTATAGCAACTTATCAGGCCATAACAAGGAACAGAATGTTCAGCAATAGTGCCAGGCTCAAAGTTAACATGGGTAATATTTATGTGAAAATGGGCCAACTGTCTCAAGCTATCAAAATGTACAGAATGGCGTTTGATCAGGCTCCAACAGTCCACAAAGATTTAAGGTAATATAACATATTTCTGTAACATAAGGATACGTATCAGATTGTTTACAAGCGGATGCTGTCTGCGATTTATATTCAGGAGTGATTACATTGCATCATAACATGATTAATTCGACAAATATTTCGCAGAATAAAAATTATGCATAACATGGGAATGTTATTTGTGCAAATGGGTCGATTAGAAGAAGCAGCTAATAGTTTCGAATGGGTGATGAGAGAGAAAGCCGAGTTTAAAGCGGGTTTGCATGCAGTTTTGTGTCATTTCGCGTTGTCTCATCGCGATAAGATGAAAAGAGCTTTCTTAGAACTACTAGAAGTACAGCTTAATATAGAGGAAGACAAATATAGTATAAATCCCGTGAGTTTGTCACGTTTGTATTCTTCTTCTTGCTAAAGCTGCTTATTTTTCAAATCAATCGCCCACATCTGCATTGCTATGCATCACAATGCGTGCGTGTGTGTTTGATCGTGAACACAGAAAGGTGCACATATTTTACAAAGAATATATAATGACATTTTTTTAAAATTGAAAACACCACTTTTTATCAAGAATGTCAAGACTTCTCTTCACCTTTTTTTTTGTTTGTCGTAATAATTTATTTATTTATTTGTTTTTACGTGTAATAGTTTAGTGATTTATGAAACGCGAACTTGTACATTGCCACCTTAACGTACCTGATATATAGTTTGGTTTTTTTATATGTAGGATGACGCTGCATCCACCATATTAAATGAACTTATAAAAAATGACGAGCTGTCTAAGTTGGAAAAGGAAATGAAACTTGAAGCCGAAAAAACGATACTTTGCGCAGCGAAGCTCATAGCGCCTGTCATCGAAGATACACTCACAGCCGGATTTGCTTGGTAAATCTCGAGAAATTGCATTATTCGAAGAGTTACATGACATTATTATAAGATGAAGCTTTTCAATGTAACCGTATGATTTTTTTTCAGGTGCGTCGACGCCATAAAATCCTCGGCTTATAGCGCTTTGGCCGCCGACTTGGAGATAAACAAGGCAATGGTGTTTTTGCTCAATCGAGAAACGCAACTGGCCATAGATACGTTAAAGATGTTCGAGAATCGCGACACCACGGCCAACAGCGCAGCGACAACCATGCTTTCGTTTATCTATTATCTTGTGAGTGAATCGTATTTTAAATGTTTGTAAAAACTTCTCAGTCTTTATATCTCTTATCTTTTATCTTTATATCTCTAGTTTATATCTCTAAGCGGAGATTTTTTTTTTTTTTTTTTTTTTTTAGGCTGAAAAGTATAGCGAAGCAGCTCGCAACGCCGATGCTTACAACGCGGCAGCCTATGTCAATCTATCCGCCTGTGCGATTAAAAGAGACGATTTGAACATGGCTCGGGAGCTGTTGTTGTACGCATTGGAAACGGACGCTAGTCACGTACAAGCTCTGTACAATTTAGGTAAAACTCTCGTAATCTTCTCGATAATCTTTCATTTGATTATCTTGATATTAATCAATATATCTCACACTTCTTTTATCTCTCCGTTGCGTGCAGGCATTGATTTGTAACTATTAATGCGTTTCTCACAGGCTTGGTTTATAAAAAACAGAACATGTACGAGGAAGCTTTGGAGTGTTTCTGGAAAATTCGTAATATCGTTAGACACGATCCGCAAACGTTATATCAAATTGGTCATCTGTATCAGCTGATGAACGATGCCGACCAAGCATCCGAATGGTACAAAGTGTATCGCTTTGCGAATGTAATTTAGTAATGAATGTAATTTGATGTTCAATTAATTTAAATCTTTTTTTCAAATTACAGGTATAATCAGGTATTGGGAATAATATCGTCCGATCCGGGAGTTTTACAAAAACTTGGAGAAATGTACGATTCAATAGGAGACAAGCAGCAGGCGTTTCAGTTTTACAGTGATGTGAATACTTTTTCTCTACATATTACTTGTAATTTTTTAATCACTCATTACATTTATCACTTATATTTATTGTATAGTCTCACAGATTTTATCCCGCCAATTTCGAAGTGATAGACTGGCTCGGATCGTATTTCATATCGATGCAGGTACATTTATTTTGCCATCGTAGAAAACACATTGTAATAATGAATTTAAGATATCGTATTTACACTTGATTCTTATCTGTAAAGGTTGCTGAAAAAGCGCTGCCTTATTTTGAGAAAGCGGTCGAACTCGCACCGGACGAACCAAGATGGAGATTGCTGGTTGCCGCGTGTTTAAGACGCACCGGACAATTTCACAAAGCTCTCGCGGAGTATCAAGACATTCACAATAAATTCCCGGACAACATAGAATGTCTCAAATTTTTAATCAGATTGTGCAGCGATCTAGGCCTGAAGGAAGCGCAGACGTACGCGGCTGAATTGAAAAGGGCCGAGAAAGCTAAGGAACTGAAAGACAGGCAAGGCTCAGCGAGACCGGGAACAACGGGATCCAGGAAAAGTAACAGCGGAACCGGGTCGCGAGCCGGTTCGGGATTGAGTGTGTTGTCAGATCACAGGCCGAGTCCGGATCGACGACCGATTTCAGGTCGAAACGATTATCAAGGTATGATAATTGAAATTTCGATAATATAATGATAATTTTTAATTATATTATTGTTTTTTTGCGTACATATGCAGCATGTGTTTTTGTATCCATAATGTTTCCCACAAGTCCGATAAAAGCTATTATCGTACGCGATTTTAATATAGCGGTTTCTGTGGAAAATTTAGCGGTCATTCAGTTAGTAATGGTTTAGCATTACACGCTTTCATTGAAAGCAAACAGCAAGAATGATCTACAGATAGTACACGAGCTTCTCTAATGGATTGAATAGGTGATGGATGACCACTTTGACTAGTCTATTCTTGGTCTCTCTTTATCACTTGATACTCAGCACACCGTGTATGCGCATTACTGATCTCAGATCTATGATTCTAAAGATGGATATTGCTGACATATTCGCGTGTTATATTTGCGTGTTTCGAGCAACAAGTGTAATGTTTATATTCATATGACACAGGACAACAAGTGTAATGTTTATATTCATATGACACAGGACTTTAAAAACTTGACTGACTGTCTAACATGTCAGTCATTCACGTCGCTCGTCGACGTGTTCTTATGCGAAAATATACAATTGCTTTCAGGCGCAAGTTCAAGTTACGCGGATCCTTTGGGACCGCTTCCTACACGTCCCATGACAGCAGCTGGAAAACGAGATGACGATTTCGGCGACGAAGAACTCGGGGATGATCTTCTTCCGGAGTAATAAATTGCCTTTGTTTCGTAACTGATGTTTGTTAAGTAGATTTATATATTTTCTGATGAAACTAGTTATTAGAAAGCAGCAAATAAAATGTATCAGAGTTCTGTCACAGTTCCGATGAAGCTACTGTATTGTTCAAGAATTATTTGTTTCAATTTCTTCGCGTTTATATATAATTTTAATACTTCAAAGATTATAACAGGACGAGTCGTGGTAATTTATTTTAAAGCGATTTGTCGTTACGAGAGAGAAATGGTCATATTTGACATTTTATTGACCCTGTGTCATTGCCCCCTTGCAATTCGTAGAATTCTCTTATTGCACATTGCGTATTATAGAATTACAAAATCGACGACATGATGTGATCTCGTTTCGCACAAATATATATCGCGAATTACAAAAAAACGTTGTATATTTCTCTTCTCAAAATTACAATATTTTCATTAATTGTATATTTTAATATAAAAATATTTTGTCATCATACACACATTTTTCCGCATATTATATCGTGAAACTCGTTTGGATTAATTAAACTACAAAAATTAACGCGTATTGTTTACACTTAATATTTTATTTGATTTGACTGGCAACGCGATGTGTGCGATCGAATCGAATATGTTTAAAGATATAAGGATTGGCTGTCTTCAACCAAAGGGGAATGATTTACGGGGGACCTGTTAGGGTCGGCCAATTGCAACGATCTAAATTTAAACACATTGGCTGGTTTAATCAAACTCCATTCAGCCTATGTAGTCTGCAAAGACGGATGTTACTTCATTGCTTCTCTATATCCACGCTCGTGTGCGCGCAGCAATGTTTTATTATACGCATTTCGATCACATTTTACATTCTGCTACATTCTCTTCGAACGTTTTGCACATCCAAGAGTTTCGTAATATAATTTGTTTTTAAATTGCGACTCTTTGCTTCTCAATGAAGGATATATTTAACTTTGTATAGAAAAATCTTGTGTAGAAACTAATTTATGGCACACGCGAGTGTTTCACTACGTTCGTGTGCGAACGCGAGAATATCGGAGCGCGTACTGGAAGTCATGTGTTATCTTTTTTCGTTAGACAATTTTGCTGTTTAAAAACTTATCATTAAGCTTACTTACAACTGCTTGACACAGTGCTTGCATATTATAACGTATGCATACCTCGATATTTAAATGATAATTTGCTGGCAGATGAGGTCAGTAGCAGCCACTTCCTCATATCCATTATTAAACAGATATTTCTTTGTTCAAAGGATATTACGTGCGTTTTTCTCAGACAACTAAAATAAACTCGTTTAAGTTTTTTTCTCGCTCTCTTTTCTCTTCTTTTGTATAAAAAAAAATCTTTAAGAGACTTATCTCTAACACTTACTCGTGAGAGATTTGATCGTTACATTCTTCTTGATTTTTCCCTTTTTTCTTCTCTCGCTATAAGTGACAATTGATACAAGATCGATAATAATAAGCAGCGGTTTCAATTATGTATTTTTGATCGCTCAAATAAGGGTTAATGTTTGAACTCATCCTTGACAATCGCAAGCACGTGCTCTCTCTCTCCGTTAAATAGTTAGCGGGCCGATACTTAGGTCTCATCATGTGCGCGCGTCGGTTGAATCAATCCGTCAACTTCATGTGCGTGCGGATTATTCTTCGACCCAAATCAAAGTCAACTTTTTATAAAAATATTCGATCGAGCTATAAATATTCAAAAACAAAAAATGTGCCAAACACCAACACGAGAGAAAGAGAGAAATACTAATCAAGATACATAAATTCTAATCGTCGAGTTACTCAATATATCAACAGACGAAATCTGCCTGTTGTCATCTCTCGATAATTCTGAAGATATTTCCGATCAGTTCGATCAAGAATAAAAAATAATCTCGAATAAAATATACATATATATATATATAAATCTCCGTGTTATCTCTGCGCATTCGTCAACAGGTATGTGCGAAGTTCGACTACGTAACGACAATTAATTCTGCGGCACACGAGTGGAGTGTGTTACGTGATCGCGCGTAAACGTCTGTTTATGTAGACGTCATACACGAAGACACCGATATAGGTAAGATTCGCGCGTTTTTTCGCGCGGATGCCTCGTTTACGCGCCGCTGCCGCCGTCGCCGTCGTCGGTCGAGAAGTGATACGGGCGTATGCGTGAACAGTAGTGGTGGACGCCGAAGGGGTCAGCCGGCCCGTGAGGAACTCACTCCGAACAGACTTCGGAGGCACGACCAGTAGTCGCCTCCCGACCGTCGTCAGCGCACTTCACGCCGCCGTGCCGTCCACGTGTGCGTTATCCGCTTTGAAAGGAGACACTTGCGTCTTTAAAGAAACACTCGCGTGCGTAGCGACAACGCGTTGCATCGATCTGGAGAGGAAAACGAGATTCGCCGAAGGCGCGTGTGCAACATCCCAGGTATTGTATCATCATCAAAACACCGAAATAGTGTCGCAGTTTAAATGCGCACGAGACTCCGCTTCCGTGACCTGGAGCGATTCTCTCTGGACCGTACATACATCAGTATCGATATATCGGGACGAGGGAATTGTTTTTTTTTCTTTTTTACGTAATCAATGGCGAACAAAGTTGAGTCAAAATCAACTAATGTCACTTTAGTGTTATTGATTGAATATTGTGGAAAATAGCGTAATTTCTCTTGACTGATGCGGTTTTTTTTTTTTTTTTTTTTTTTTTAAAAATACATATATAGATTTTTGATTACATGTATATTTTGAAATATATATACGTGTAAGACATGGTCATATTGACGAGGTTTGTTTTGAAAAAAAACTTGTCTCTTTAGAAAGTTGCACGAAATTTGTAAACGTAAAACATGATACGTTGAAACGATTTGATACTCTGCACTTTTCTCTTCTCATCTTTCTTCTTCTTTTCGACGTTTGTCGAAGTAAGCACAAAAATTCTCAATAGCTGCATATTTCTAGCACACGATAGTTATATAATTTTACGGTGTATTTTTTTCGTTTACTTTGATGATCTAAAAAAAAAAAAAAAAGGGAGATCTATTTTTAGAAATCTTATCTTGTATTTTGCTTCCGATGCTTCGAAAGGGACAACACGCGCGACCTATCAGTACATTAACATTAGAGATTTCTACTCGACTTAATTTCCAAGAAACTTCCTTGATATTGTAATTAACAATTTTAATAATTTTAATTTGCATCTTAACGACAATTCTCTCCGATCCAAATAACTCGCGAAAATATAATCATTTCATCGGCATTCAAGCCTTAACAAAATCTGTTACAAAAATAAATCCAGGCCACCGTATCATAGAAATCGCCGGCGATCTATTACATGTTTTTTTTTTTTTTCGCCGCGGCTTCAAGGACATAATCGCGGTTTTCCAATAAAACACATGGGTACATATTCGCGTCGTTTTGCTTTTTATTTGAACAAAAACCGAAAGAGAATGTCGATTCGGTTTTTACACCAAATTGCGAACGTTTATCTCTGTCAGCTCTAAAACCACGTGGGTAAACAAAACAGCATGCGTAACCGGTGGATTTTAATCCGGTTTGTAACACGTGACGTTCGGCAGATTTTGCTCGTGTGATTTTTTTTATACGAATTCTATGAATTGCGCGTTCGAGTTTGGTTTTTCGTACGTTTCGCTCAATCGCGATAGTGCGCGTTTTATTGCAGCGATGATATTTAAAATTGCACATTTCAGATAGCTAATTTGGTTATCTATTTTGCGTTAGATGTTAAGTAGCTACTTAATATTGTTCGAACTAACGCACGTTTGTGAGATAAGCGCGAACTTGAAAAGCAAAAACAAAAATTTCCACAGTCCAGCTAGTAAACAAAACTATTTGCCAAGCTAATGTAATTCTCACTGGCACAATCATTATTGTGTATTTAAATTTAACCTTTCTACTCGGAATTCTCAAGCTCGATATATCGATCTTTTTTCTCTCTTCGGAAGATTTTAAAATA
Organism: Pseudomyrmex flavicornis; assembly: GCA_014825475.1. NCBI lineage: Eukaryota > Metazoa > Arthropoda > Insecta > Hymenoptera > Formicidae > Pseudomyrmex > Pseudomyrmex flavicornis. The sequence goes on from QVNW01002197.1 coordinate 68,920, forward strand.
ATCGAAGCGAAACTCGTTTTGCTCGCTCGACGCGAAATATTTTGTTTTCACATCTTGTAACACTGTACATACTCGCCTTGTATCTCCCGCGAGAAAACAAAAATCCGTTCGAGTGAAAATATGCAAATGATGTTCTAACAACGCGCGAACGTACATACTTGTAAATTTTTGCGCGCGGCGTTTTCGCGCAAAAGCGACAGAACGGACGCGTCCAAGAATTGCTTCGAGGACTTTTCGAGTTGATAGCGCGTTGATAATCCGCGATTTGAGTAGAGGTCTCTAATTCTTGACCGCAAAAAAAAAAAGGCCAATAAAGTGCGAATGCGCGGTTTTTTTTTTTTTTATCATCGTTGCGTGTTATTCGCGGGAGCGCGGATTTCGAAACAACATCATCGCGTAATTGGACGCGGAGATCGTCGACGATGATATTTCGACAAACGTATTACAATCGTCAAAGAGAGACGCGTTAGATAGACGCGATAAATCGAGCGGCGTCGCAATTGTCTTCGCCGCGCGGCGAAAATCATTTAACTTGCGTCAGTCCGTGACACCCGCGATGCACATATACATACGTAGTTTACTTGACAGAAACGTTATCGCGCCCAATGTCATTTGCTGCAACTTCGTCTTCTTTTATCTCGCTCGTTCGTTTCTCCGTTCCAGGAATTTATTGTTCGCGCGGTGTCCGCGCGTTTGCTCGGACCAATGTTATATTTTTGCAACAACGAGCGTTGTTCAAAAACAAAAAAAAAACAACGCTATTGTTCCATTCAATAAATCTCTCGCTCATTCGCAAAGCCGATGGTTAAAATTTCATCGCTTTGTCGTTCGTCCCGCGACTGTCGGAGAGGAAATTGTCAGTCACAATGTAATCCACGTTTAAGAGATCCGCTGTTGCATTATATTGATCTTTGTTTCCGTTGAAAATACGTTACGTTTCTGTCTGTACGTGTGTGTATGTGTGTTTAAAATTTCCGCACACAACTTCAACATATTTCGCGCACCCAAAGATTTGTTCCCGGTGCCCTTGCACCGATAATAGCCGTGAATTACGGAAGGCTTCATTATTCAAACGGCGGGATTATTTATGAACCGCGATCTTTGAGAGAAGTGCACTCGATTAGATAACCGGAGTGCACTTGACGCCAGAGTCTATAATCTTGAAGAGTCGTATACAACCGTCGACCGACATGTGTGTAAGTTCGAAAAACGCACGTTGTACAACAAAAAGATAAATCACATGTTTTTCTCGCTCCCGGTCGCTCCCGATTACGCGTCGAAATTGCGTCCTGACACGACACACAATTGGACGCGGACACACTTTTCATAGACAAAATTAGAAGCTGCGTCGTATTTTTCCGCTTGCTTATCTGTTCAATTAAAAAGTATATTTCACACTTTGACGCGCTTGGTGGCACTTCCCACTGAAAACTGAGATACGTGCTGCTTTGCTATTTTTCTACGAAAAAAAAATACGGAAAAGAAATTGAGACATAAGTTAGTATTTATATTCCAATCTTATGTTTAAGATCGTCTTAAGATGTTGCACGAGTCTCTTTATTGGTCATCGCATACCATCCGAAGATGAATTTCGAGGGATCTTAAATGTAAGATCCGACTATGTACGTGTGTAAATGTCGTCCAAAAATAATTTTCGCGAGTCTACAAATTGACAAATTAATGACAGTTGAATTTTTTGTTTCCATTCAATTTATTTTCAATAGATTTTAAATGTATTGGGAATCCTTGCGATTCCATTGATCTCGCGCACGACGGGCTTACGTCAGATTTGTTAATCACCGATGCGCTGATGGATGTGGAGTGTGGAAGATAAATGGGAAGGACGAACGCGTTGAAAGAAGAAACGGCAGAATACGGCGTGGTCGTGTTACAGAAACTCATTTTTTTCAATCGAACACGTTCTCTTCTCGTCGTGATAATCAACGCGAGAGAGGAAGACAACAAAGACACAGCCTTCCTGATGTGAAATGCCCGCGTTCGTCACGAGAGAGTGACGACGAGTGTGCGTGTTGCACTCTGGATTAGAACGATTACGGCGGGTCAACTGGCTAAATTATTCCCGGTTGACGTTTTGCACCTTCCAATTGATTTCAATGGAGTCTCATTCGCCATCGGTTTGCAGCAATGCTTGCTCGGCAAGAGAACATTCTAGTCGCGTTTCTTCCCCACCTGACTCGCCACCAGAGATTTCGCCGCAATTCTGACGTTACGCGCGCGCCGTTGCAAATTTTCACACTTTTGCATAAATTTATAAATAAGATCGTCCAATAACCGAACAAGTACCACTGGACATTTATTAAAGAAATAATTACAACAAAGTATTTATATGTTAAAGTTAAAAACCAATTAAAACATAATAATTAAAATAATTATAATTAACTTTTTGTGGACAGACCTCAAAAATAGTTGAAATGAGAGACATTCATGCGATTTTAAAATCGAATATTTTTGCGAAAAATCAATATATTTTAATTTTGTTTTTTTTTTTGAATCGAAAGTTTAACGATTCTGCGTCGATAAAATAAGCAAATTGAAAATAACTTTAGTAGTTTCAAAGATGTAAGCATTAGAAAAAAGCTAATTTTTACTAGAGGTAGTTTTTGAGTGGGTCTGAAAGACCCACCCATGTCTGTTCGCAAAGGGTTAAAATATCTTATGAAATATCTAAAACATTGAGAATTTCTTTAATAAAATGTCCGGCTACTTGTTCAGTTATCGAGACGTTTGCCTTAGCTTTTAAATTTTATAAATACTACGGTTAGCGCGCAATTTCTCCGGTATCTTCGTCAAGGAGAAAAAACACAAACAAAACACACATTGGGCCGGAAAAGGGTAACATGCGGATAAAATGAAAAACTGCGACACGCGTGAGGCGAGCCACTTGAAACCGACCAATCGAGTTCTCGAAAGACGACCGGTTTTCGATTTTCACGGCCTCGCTGTTATTCATGTAAATGATCGGCGATAAACGAGTCGTTACACATCCAACACATTCGTGCGATGCTACCACAGACGATATACATACGTACACATAACCGACAGCTTGATATTCAAACGACTGAATTAACATCCATTCAAATCGGGTCTGTTTGTAAATTGTTATTGATAAGACCGGTTGAAAACCATATTAAACAACGGTGAAACAGTACATTCTGACACATTGAGATTGTTGGTTTTAGTTTTTTGCGCGGTGCTTTAAAAAACATTTATGCAAAAGATTGTGTGCGCGCGTGTGTAATTACGCTCAATTTTCATAGTAAAAGAGCTTACTATTATCTTGACGACGAATCAGTGACGCTGTCTGTCACAACTGTGTGATTTAAAATTAAATCAATATACAGTTCGCACGCAATATTGTTAATTATTAGTTTTCTGGTGAATCGCGCGCGCGTAAGATAATGAGTGAGCATTTTTACTATGAAAGTCGAGCGTAATCACACAAGCTTTTTGCATAATGATTTCTAAAATAAATTGAATATTTTGCTAATTAAATATTTTTGCGCTATCGCGTCCCATTTTCTTTCCGATCTCTCATTAATCGCGAACGTTAATTGATTTATGGCGGCGCAAAATGATATGTTACGGCGGGAAGAAGATTTATCTCTTATAGACTCTCGGTATGCGCAATTTACGAGTGTGTAGCAAACTGTGTTATCGGGAATTACGTATTCTGAACTTTTCCCTTTGTTTGTAGCTTTGCGAGCGAAAAGATTCAACGTACGTGTGATTGCACGACCATATTAAATAAGAAAACATCGAGTTTTAACAAAGAAAACCCTTACAGAAATTTATTACTGGTGTGGCCAAAATAAGTATTATTTTAATAAGTATTATTTTGGCCACACCACCAGTAATAAGTTTCTGTAAAGGAACTATAATAAAAGGTGAAAAAATTATGTAAAAAAGAGAGGAGAAAATTTCCTCGAAGAATTTTTCTGAAATTGTAGAAATATATTAACAAGATAATAAAAAAAAAAAAAAAGACAAAATTTGTCCATTTCTCTCAAGAGACACAAGTCGCCACGTGAATTGTCGTTGTCAGTCTCGTCTTGAACAAGACAGACTCGATAGATAACACAATTCTGCTCCTCATCGCACCATTCTGCGTCATGTTTCTTGATAAAACTGTGGCATCCGCGACCCTGCGGATATATAAAACGCCACGATTAGAAGAGAGATTCACGCCTATTGCACGTTACATCTTCGCGATAACAGAAAGACGGTGAGATTGAGATAGCGGTTGTGTGTCTTTGCAACATCCGCAACACGATATTTGAAGCGTAACGTAATATATAACATTTACAACATATATATTTTTATAAACAATTTTTCCTAACGAAATAATACTTTTCATTTTTCTCAACATTATCTTAACATTTTCACGTTAGTTTCTCGCTTATTAGATTTTACGCCGAAGAAGAGTGACGCTTCTCATTTTCTTCACCTCTCGTGTCAGCTTTGATAGCTTGTAGAAAAAAATTTCTGATTAATTAACGATAACGTTCCTTGTCCTTTTTTTTTCCAGAGATTTAATAACGTTTCGACATGGTCGTTCCCTCGGACCATGCGCTCCACGAGGCGATTCAAGTGTCGCCGCTGGTTCTCTCCGACGATGTCAGACGACAAAAGGTGAATATATATATATATATAGAAAAGTAGTTTTGTCTAATTAAATTGGATTCCGTTTTGTAAAACGCAACATTTACGTAATCAAAATAAACGTCACAATCATCTTATCTTCTATAAATTTTACAAATCGTTCACCTTGAACTCTTGCTTTTTCATAAAATGAATCGTATGATGACTTCCAAAGGCCAAAATCTATATCGCGTGTGATAAAAATACAATAAAAATATAACGAAGCAGAAAGCAATTAAAAAATAGAGAAGAATCGCGAGATAAATTCTCCGCAATTGTGTATTTTTTATTCTTTCGCGCGAAAAAATTTGTTTCTACAAATTAAAATTGCAAATTCTCTAAGTATAAGCTGGCTTTAAGATACACTAACTTTTTTCAAATATCCCGCAATTTAATTGTGTGTATGCATACATAAATTAAAATAAATTATGTATATTTTAACACATTGTACTCGTCTTATTTGTAAAATTTCGTTTCATTTAATGTTTAAATCTTATCACACTCATTACACACAGTTTCTCAAGACACATACAATGTTAGTTTGCAAAAAACAAGCGTCATTTCATTTACCAATCTATATTTGCGCTCGATTCCGAATCGCGTGGCGAGACGAAACGAGTCAACTTTTCGAGACTTTTAGTTAAGAGTTTAGTGACACGAGACGATCATCCGCAGATATTTTCTCGCTTTAATAAGATTAATCATGTAATACATACGATTAGATATCGCGTTACATAAATCAATCGCGTACGCAACAAAACTCCGGTTTTTCCCGAAAGTAGCTTTTTGATGATACGAAAGAAGATCCGACACGCTCTGATTCTCAAAACTGCTCGCTTGTGATGTTGCACAATATTTACGCAGATAACTCACAGTTACAACACAGATTACAAGTCGATGAATATTTGTTTCAGTATTAGTGGACCGACAATCGCGTATTCTTAATTCTCTTTGCTTACTTGACGGTAAACAAAATATAGTTTATATCTGCGGTACAGAAAAAAATAAAAATTATATTAATGACACTTCTTCCTTTCGCTTTGAAAACGAGATTTTCCGTAATTGCGCGTATTAAAAATTCGCCATGTAACGTGTAGAGTTGCAGATCTCACTCGATCGATCAATGTTGCGCGCATCTTGTTTACGTTGCGTTTCTAATAACGAAAAAAAATGTGAATAACGACGGATCGAGTTAAGGATCAAGTCGGATTTCGGGGTTATCGTGTCGTAAACCATCGATTTTTATCCCGCTCCCCGAGTCACAAGGTTATCGGGAAGGTATAATCCCGCGTTAATAAAAGTTCACAAGACATGTGAACAGTTTATCACTACACAGAGAGATAACAGATAGGAGTCATCGGGGAGAGAGACTCCTATCGAGTGAGAAAAATAACGTTGGTTTTAAAACATTGTCTATTAATCCGCGATATTTTCTATTTTCGCGTTTACTACAAAAAAGTGACGCGTCCCAAAGAATTGGGACGCGAGAGAAAAATGAAAAACATTCGCGAAAATTACTACATTGCAAATTATTATATAGTTGGGCGAAAACTATGATATTTGTTTTTTTTTTTTTTTTTACGACACTCGTAAAAACGTGATGTGACGTTTATACACGCGCTTATACAAACCGGAAGAGAATTGCAAAGTTCATTGCAAATATTCAGTATTCAGTTATCTACATTTTTCCACGATTTAAACGCGCTTATTTGCCTCGGAAAACAGAATGCGCGCGATCGCGCGGTATTCTTTGTCAAACGAAATGTTTTCCTAAAAAAATATTGATTCACACACTTAGAGATAATTGACGCAAATTTATTATAAACTGGTGTTTATCGCTCGTGTATAATAAGCAGCCGTGTGTTTAGGCGTGTGTCGTAGCACGTGAATTCGAAGGCGACATTAATCTCGTCACGAGAGTGAATAATTTAACAGCGATAGATTCATTCGAGCGCACGTGTGCGCGTGCAACTTCTTGTTAGAAGCGATTTAATAAATTAACGAGCGGTTTGCCGGCTTAGAATCCAGTTAGAAATACACGCTGATGCGTAATAGATGACACAACGTTGTAAACAATATATAGCGCGCGGTTTACATCTGTCTTTCATGTAGGTGTGAATCGCAGATAATATTTTCCTTCCGCGATGTAACGGCGATGTGACGGCGGAAGTGACGCCGAGGATTGTATAACGCGTAATTGTATTAAGAGGAGAAAAAAAAACATTGTTCACAGGTCGAGAATCACATAGAGAATATGCGACTGTCCGCGGCGATCGCAAGGAAGATTCAGGACGTCTTCGTCTCGGAAATGAACAAGGGCATTCATCAGCAACCGTCCTCGCTGCAGATGGAAAACACGTACATACCGGAACTGCTCGATGGAACAGGTCGTTGACTAAGTTCTCGCGATCTTGCCCGAACGATAGCGCGTGTATTGCGTACACACACACACACACACACTTGAAACCGAAGTTAATTCCTTTGTAGTACTTACAAGCAAAAAAAAAAAAAAAAACGTTATCTCTGCCGAAATATCGAGAAAAGAAAACTGGTTAATTTCATCAGAGTACTTATCTCAGTGTGTTTATCTGCGTCTTGTAACTAACTTGGAAGAATTTCAATAACTGATTTCGAAATTAAATTGAATAGGAAAAAAATTCGAAACGATTATATTTTTTGTTGATTTTCTAACTTGAGAAGTTTGTTTTGAACATTTGCAGAAGAGGGTCTCTACTTGGCGCTCGACCTTGGCGGTACCAATTTCCGCGTGTTGCTACTGGAACTGTCCCATGGTGCTCCCGTACGGCAAGAAGTAAAGCGATACTACATTGGATCCGAGTTGAGAGTCGGCTCAGCAATTCCTTTGTTCGATCATCTTGCCGCTTGTGTCAGCGATTTCGTCATCGCTCAGGGTCTTCAGGACATAGAGCTTCCTCTCGGTAAATTGAGCTCTCTATATCTGTTGTGTACGTCAGGATATCGCGAAACCTTTAATTAACGCGAGCTACTGCTGCTGCTGCTGTTGCTGCTGCTGTAGTACGATGGTCTCTATAAATAACAATCTCCGCGACGTGTATCGTGTTTCGTATCCCCCCCCGGAGACATGATGGAAAGATACCGATTATTAATCTTTATTTTAATTACATAATGTAGAATCTCCTCAATTGTCAAGGAGACAGATAATAGTTTGAGTCACGAAGGTGTTTCGAGTGTTTCAATTGCGAAAAAAAAAAAAAAAAAAACACTTGTCGGAATTTTCCGCGAGAGAATAAAAATTCGAGATCTCAGAGATTTTTACTTAACTTATCTCGCTCGACTTTCGTCCAACAATTTCGTGTGTTCTTTCTACTCTCAATTCCGACGTGCTTCACACAGGTTTCACGTTCTCGTTCCCAATGATCCAGCATTCCCTGGACGTCGGTCATCTGGTGACATGGACTAAGAGTTTTAACTGTCCGGACGCCATGAACAAGGACGTCGTGAGGTTGTTACGTGAGGCTCTGGACCGACGAGGCGACACGAAGGTAAAAGTCGTGGCGATTCTGAACGACACAACGGGCACCCTGGTGCAGGGCTCGACGTTGGATCACAACACGGCGATCGGACTTATCTTGGGAACCGGCAGCAACGCCTGCTATTTGGAACGAGCGGACCGCGTCGAGCATTGGGAAACGGAGAGACACGGCGAGCGACAAGTGAGTTGCTACGATATGTGATAAAGTATTTGTTGTAAAAAATAATTTTTTTGCGTCAGATAAATATCGACTTGCGAGCTCGAAATAAACTTTAAACTCCTCCGACAAATCTTTCTCGACGACGCGAATAGCGGGATGAGATTTATCTGAAACAAGCCGCGACGCGACTCATTTAGATTCCTATATACATAAGTACGTGCGCGAAGAAGATCCGCAAATTATCGATCTGATTTTTTTTCACCGCTCAAGGTTATCATCGATATCGAATGGGGCGCTTTCGGAGACAACGGCGTTCTCGACTTTATCAAGACGGATTTTGATCGTGAAAACGATGCCAATTCCCTTATCGCGAAATCCTTTACGTAAGTGAACAATTTTCGTAGCGCATATTATCTGTAATTATGTTGTAATTGTTTTGTTTTTTGCGATATGTGAGTACGAGAGAAAATATTGTATGTCGATAACACGCGACAAATGTCGCATCTTGTACAAGTTGAACTTTTTAGTAATTTTATCCGCATGAATATAATTGTGTACTTAATTAAAAATATACTTGACTAATTAAATTGATTGTCAACAAGTTTTTTTTCTTTATGCAATACTAACCAACACATCTGTTTTCTTTTCTTTTAAAAATTAAAAAAAAAAGCCATATTCAATAAATATGCTCAATAAAATGTCTTATATTCACGATAGAACTCGAAGAAATTTTTTTAGAAAAAAAACGTGCGCGAACAACAACTTTATACACAAGATTATCGTTAACGGCGCACGTTTGTGGACGCGTACAAAGAAAAATCCTTAGATATTACATCATGGTGACTTCTGTCTTTCTTTAGATTTGAAAAGTACATTTCTGGCAAATATCTCGGCGAGGTGGTTCGCGTGATACTTGCGAGGTTGACCAAAGAGGGGCTTTTGTTTGTAGGAGAAAATATACCGCAGAGCCTTCTAACACCGGGCAGTCTTACCACCGATCTGGTCTCGCACATCGAACTGTAAGTCTGACGGTTTCAAGTCTGACCAATTCGTTTCTTCATAAAAGAGACTTGCGACTTTTGTTTTTTTCACACGTTTTGTGCTTTCAGGGATTCGGTGAACGGTGGTGACAGTAACACGCAGGAGATCCTTGGAAAATTTGGCATCATTCCGGATCAGGATGACATTAGAGTCGTTCAATACGTGTGCGAGGTCGCCTCCAACCGCGCGGCTCTTCTGGTATCGATATGTAAGTTGAGATAATATGTTACGCTTTAAATATCATATTGCCGGAAGATAAAATGTGATTCGTCACATTTTTGATATTTTTTTTCTCAAAGGCGTCGCGAGTTTGCTGGATCGTATCGACAGGGAACAAGTTACAATCGCCGTGGACGGGTCTTTGTACAAGCATCATCCCCGGTTAGAGAACTGGATGAAGCGGTACATTTCGCTCCTCTCGCCAAGTCGACAGGTACGTAATTGGCGAGCGAACGTCGCTTTTTAGATATGTATATATTTTACAACGAAGTTACAATCTTTCTGATATTTGTGTCTAATTATATGTTTTTTTTCTAATTGCACAGTTCAAATTAATCCACGCGGAGGACGGAAGCGGCAAGGGCGCGGCGCTCGTTTCCGCCATCGCGCAAAGACTCCAGAAGCGATTGCAATAATCGCAAATATATATATCTGGAATATTCTACTCTCAGTCGTCGTTATTGTGATGACGACACCATGCCCGAAATCGTCGGTATAGCCATAGAAATTTCATATCCGTCAGCAGGTCCCAGATCAATATATACATGTTTGTTGTAGTTTGTTTTTTTTTCCGCGAATAATCCGCGAATATACCTCTCACCTCAAAATATGTACAGTGAAAATTCTCTGATGCATACATATCGATAAAAATTCTAATAATATAAATACTACACGAAATTATTATACGTTGCAAAGTGCGTTGTTCGCATTGACCTCGCGATGAAACGAGGTGCCAATAAAAAAAGATAAGGGATGTCGAGAGAGAGAGAGAGAGAGAGAGAGAGAGA
>QVNW01002198.1:0-22220 GCA_014825475.1 Pseudomyrmex flavicornis
AAATATTTGTAGTTGTTTGCAAAATTAATTTCCAAATACTATTTCGGCAAAACAATAACGATATGGCGAATCATCTTAGCAGTATATTTACAAAATTAATTTTAAAAAGAAATTGTCTAATAATTGAGGAAAAAACTTTCAGCTATGTGATGTTTAAAACATGTAGAAAAGTTGAAATTGCACATAAAGAAATCAAATTACTTCATGTATATATTTATAGAAATGCACAATGACTCCTAAATTGTAATGTAGAAATATTGCAACATAAAATATTGCATATTAATGTATACACATTATATTTTTTATTATTATTTACAAAATTTTATTTTGACAAAACTGTTGCGTTATGGCGAATCATTTTAGTGCAATCATTGCATAGTTTCGTTAAATCATGATGCCATTCTTGTGCAATATTTTCACAATTTGCCTATTGGGGCATTGTTATTAATGTTGATGTTGGTTTGTGTTCGTAATGGAATTTTCAAACTTTTGTTTGCGGTCGCAGTTTAGTTTAAATCATTTGCTGGGTATTATGCAATTAATAAATTAATTGAATTCTCATTCCAATAAACGATTCGGCTTTATTTGAAGTTTTCCTCAGTGGATTACAAAATATATAAAATGTGGCATATGTTAATCTAGATTACATCTTGTATGAATATAGTTTTGTTCGTGTTCGCTTTGTTTTTGATAAATTAATTGAACATGATGAAAAAATTGAAGGCTACAGCAATGTGTTTAAAACTAGCAGTAAAATTTTGCAGATAATAAGAGCCGATCGCTGGATATGTTTTGCGGAATAAATATATTTAAATATATATTTATATTTTAGGAGTGTAAATTCTTACACATTATTTTCGAATTGAAATTTTCATTTCTTAAATCCATACAGGATGCAAGGTTTGCATCATGTATATGAGAATATCCATTTTCCAATTAATTTAGAAATTATATTGCGAAAAAAACACTTCGGCCAGGAGTCGAGCCTGGAATCTTCGGCTTTCCGTGTCAACGCGTATTTTGGGGGAAAATGGATCCCCCATAGAAATTTGTTTGGAATTTATTTGGAAACTAGTTAGAGGTTCTGAAAGTTTATTAAACTTTTGTTTTGCCAACAAAACATTCGTTGATGAAACAAGAAATTTTGTAAACTCAAGCATTTTTCTTGCTGATTATATAAATAGCAAAACTTTTTTCCGTGTAATAATCATATTCAATTTACTGTTTTTTTAATATGATAATTATGTATGTATATTAAAAAAATCGTACCGTAATAAATCCATATTAATTATAAGTAAAAGATAGCACTTTAATGTTGCGTAAGTAAAATTGCAAAAACAATTAGTTTGACTGCAAAATAATGTTAAATATAGCAAAAAAACGCCACTACTTTAGACATTCTACTTGGAATCTAACGTTATAATTTGGGAGCATACGGGGAAATTTCTATGCGAAGTATTCTCATATACGTGATGCAAACATCGTATTCTATATAGATTTAAGAATTGAAAATTTCAATTCAAAAATGTGTGAAAATTTACACTCTTAAAATATAAATATATATATATTAAAATATATTTAGTCCGCAAAACATCCAGCTCTTATTACCTGCGAAATTTCATTACTAGTTTTAATTGAACATATCTTAAGTGGAACAATCCCTCCTGATTTCTAGCATGACGAAATTGTTTTACGTGTTTTATGTCATTTGAATAAAATAAAATCGGTGTTGGTCAATGTGTGTAACATTATAAAGTTAATAACTCGGTTCACTGAAAATCTATAGTTACGTGACACGTGTCATAGATTAGCTTTTTTGAAGAAGATATTGCCATAGAATTCAAAAGAAGGAAGAACGAACACGTTCTGTTGCGAAAATTTTTTGTAAACTATATTAACAAAAAAAATTTCGGTACGCAAAGTGCAAATAATTGCACAAAAAAGTAACCTGCTGCAAAGATTGCGACGATCAGAAATGATGCGCAAGTAGATTTCGCGCGGACACGAATAATTCTGGTTTTCAGAAAGAAAAGATTAATTGAAAGAAAAGATTAAGTAAAGATTAATTGTTTCAAAATCATTTAGTTCCAATTATTGGAGGATATCTATAAGTTCGATTGTGACAGGTTGCATACAATTTATATACATGTTTGCGCGTTTGCATTTTACTATATGTATATATATTTCACGTAAAGCGATTTTGAACGCGATTGAATGAAGCGTGTCATCTGCAAAAGCGCGGATGAAACGTATATCCGCGCGAGATTTTATAGAGATGTCTTATATAATCGCGTAATCGCCGCGGCGCGATACCGCTCATGCTATCGTGATCGCCATCGTTGTTTCTCGTGTTATATAATCATCATGACTATTGTCGGCTCGTATAGATTGCATATCCTGTGGCGTGTATCGGTACCGTTTTACGCCTCCGGTAAAGCGCTCGAACTCTTTCCGATTGCGGCGGCGACGGCGGCGGCATCGACGACTTCGTAGAGAGAGCTGCCAATCACGGCACGTGATCACGTGCCTCTCTCTCTCTCTCTCTCTCTCTTCTCTCAAAGGGTAGATCTCAGATCGGCCGTTGCAATCTGAACGCCGTCGCCGCCGCCGCGTCCGATCACCCCACGGGTAAATGCGTGATATGTTCACCGCGCATGAAAGACAATGTCAAGCCAACGAGAGATGTTGTTCGGATAAACATATCATTAAATCAAGCTTTTTGCACTGACTTGAGAAGCGCATCCTTTCCGCGTAATCTATCTAACGTACACATACATCTGTATATCGTTCTAAGCACTCTCAGCGCGATTATCGATCTGTTCTGTGCTCGAATTCAAATTTTACTGAGGCCGGTTCGAGAAAAAAATACAATTCGAAATTGCCGAAATTGCATCGATCGGTCTAAGACACGCGCGCGAGTTTATTCGCGAGTTCGTTCGATTTGCTCAGCGTAGCGGTCTCTGCTGACGAGAACGAACGATTTGCTCCGTCGATTCCGATTATACAAATATTAATTATAATAATTGATGTTTGATATTATTAATAATAATTGATATTTGATCGCGTGCCGGGGGGCCGACAATTAAACGCTTTCAGGAAGCCGCTGGTCTTTTTTTTTTTTTTTTTTTTTTTTTGCGTTTTACACGTGCACGTGAAAAGAGACAACCGACTGTCAGTCCGTCTGTCTGTCTGTCCCGCCGGCCACACCTTCGCGGACAGACGGATGGGAAGTGAAGGACTGTATCGCGACCGGTGAACCCAGATGGGATGACGGATAACTCGGACGCGAGATCGATCGTTCATCTGGTGATGGATCTGTTCTCGACTATTATTCTTTATTCTTGCTCTTCGACTCTTTCCCCCGCCTTGCGCCTCTTCTTGTTTCGCCGTAACACAAGTGCCGACTTGGGATACGCGCTTGTACACCTTACACGCATTTTCAATCACGATCCGAACTTGGGTGACTTTATCTCGATTGTAGGAGAGATAAAGTAGCGGCTTGATAGATCAGCGGGCTCGGTATTCTATCGATGCTCTCTCTCTCTCTCTCTCTCTACACCGTTCGTCACATTCGGCCGAATATGATAATAACATCATGTCTCCTCGCGCCTCTTTCGTTACTCGAAGAACGTAGACGTTGGATTAGAGCGTGACGTAACAACGCGAATTAAAACGGAACGAATTCACATTTCAAGTGGAGGGAGGGGATTGCTCGTATATATATTTTCGCACATTTTTAGCCGTTTGTGGCCGCGGTTGGATGAATAATTCAGCAGTTATCTAATCCGAAATGTCATCACACGACGCGCGAATCTTCTTCTTGATTTGCACAGATTTGGATTGGCGCAGACGTTGGCATTTTTTAGACATACACTTACGCCGGTATATATATATATATATGTATATGTATATCTTACAGCTGCGTAACTGGATATCGATCATTTAACGCAACGACGGCGGCGTAGACAAGAATACGTGATTTTTCTTATTCTCGCCGGATCGAATATCAGACTTTTTGCTTTTTATGTAAACTCGCTTGAGCTATAAAATATCGCGACTTTAGTCGGTTTTTTTTGCTTATATAATTACCGCTAATAAAGTGGCGTAATAAATTAACATAATAAAGTGGTGTAATAATGAAAAACGGAATAGTAATGGAGATAATGACGATTATTAAATAATCGAAAAATAACGACCGAATATACTGATGTGTTAATTCTTCAAGTCCAGACATAGGTCTCCCGCTCGGAAATTGCGCATCAGCGTTTCTAGAAAAAATTAGGTTTTTTTTAAACGCTTGTATCTTTGAAGCTACTAGAGATTTTTTCAATCTGTTTATTTTTATCGACGCAGAATCGTTCAAACTTCCGGTTCAACAAACCAAAATTGAAAAAAATCTTGATTTTTCGCGGAGATATTCGATTTCAAAGTCACATGGGTTTCACAGACCCGGTCTATGGCGTCCAACTTGTCGTCATTTTTGAGATCTGGTCACGAAGGGTTAATACGCATTTATATTTCGCACAGAAGTGTTTTACATTAGATTTAAATACTTTATACGCGCGGTCTATTTCCGCCAGTAAAAGCGGACCAAAGTGGAAAGAGACGTGAATATGTAATGAATCCTACGAAACAGCGGGCATGTATTGAGCCATCAGGTGGACGCGAGAACTTAACCCGCGAGCGACGCTTTTAAAAATCTTTAGTCACGCGGGTTTTATTTACGAGCGTCCGACCGACTAATTTCTCGGATAACCACGTGAGATTTAGTGTCGCCCTGTATGCAAGGCAGGTTTTCTTCGCGCGCGTTAATGCCGTAACGATGATAAAAAAGAAGTCTTTTAAGTTAAGGATTGCTGCAGATGATCGTTATTGGCCATGCGTGCGTGTTTTAATCAAACATCGTAGTATCTAAATTTTATTAAAATTCTTTGCGCGATTAATAATATTAAGCGTAATGAACTTTTTAACTTATGAGTCAGTGCATATTTTTGAGTGTATCAAATATATAATCTATGAGACATGGAGAGAGAGAGAGAGAGAGAGAGAGAGAGAGAGAGAGATCGACCAGGACTAACGAAATCTAAAGCGGAGACAGATTAAAGAACTGCGGCGGCGACGATGACAGCGGAGGACGACGACTCAATTATCATCACCCGACTCGTTTGACATATACGGAGTGTCTCGAGAGTTCAACGTAAATTTCTTTCTGCCCACAGATTTAAGAACCAATTTGCAGTTCCTTTTTGCCAGAGGTATATTAAGACATAAATTTTTCAGTTACAACTAATTAAACAGACTCTCCCGAGAAAGAATTCACATAAATTAAACTTTGGGTATAGATACAGATTGCAATATATATATATATATATATATACATACATACACACATGTTATTTTATTACTCATCACTTAGTTTTTTCTTATTAAAAATATGAGATTGTTGTGAATATCTTCGTAAAACAGAAAAGTTGTACGACTACAATTTTTTGCCATTTTAACGAATTAAGAAATTGATTTGCTGGTTAAAACTAGTAATTAAATTTTCTCAATTCTTAAATCCATATAGGATGCTAGATTTGCATCACGTATATGAGAATACCCATTTTCCCTTCCCAATTAATTTAGAAATTATATAGCGTAAAAAAAAGTATTTGGCACAGAAAGCCGAGGATTTCAGTCAGGTTCGACTCTTGGCCGAGGTGTTTTTTTCGCAATATAATTTCTAAATTAATTGGGAAGGTAAAATGGATAATCTTATATACGTGATGCAAATCTAGCATCCTATATATGGATTTAAAGAAGTGAAAAAGTTTAATTCAAAATAATGTGTAAGAATTTACACTCTTAACCCTCTATTGAATGAATTTGTTTTTATTTTTTATGTTTTTTTTATTTTTTTTCAGTGTTCTTAAGTCATTAAACTATGGAAAATTTGAAATTAACTCTCTATTGCATGAATTTTTTATTTTTATTTTTATTTTATTTTTTTTATTTTTTATTTTTTAAAATTATTTTCTTAAGTTCCCAATCGGGAACGGAATGCAATAGAGAGTTAAATATATAAATATATTTAAATATATTTAGTGTCGCAAAACATCCAGCGATCGACTCTTGAATCACCTGTTGAAATTTCACTAGTTTTTACAATCTTTATACATAATAAATGTGACTCATCTGAAAAGTATATTCACAACTTGTCGTTAAAGATATATCATAGCATAAATAACATTTTAAAATCATTTGTTCGATGTCAGCGAGCGGATCAGCAATTACATCTCGTAAACTATGATAATTTTTTTACACAACAAAGGAGAAATTACTCAGAGCCGTTTTGATTTAATAAATTAATGAGATAACAAATGTTATTAAATTTATCAAACAATCCTCGTCTATCTCCACGCGTTTCAGATTTCTTCGATAATGAGAAAAAATGATTCGGCTCCGTGGTCTCATTTGAGTAATTGAGGAGAAGAGACGAGGTTTAAACGACAGTCGCCAGCTTAACATCAATGCATTTTTCAACGTGACGATAACTAGAGAAGATTAAAATTCAGTGGCGTAATAAATAAATAAAACCGTTTTTCTCGTACGAAAACTTTGGAGAAAGTTCAACGACGGAGGGAAAAAAAAACGAAACGAGAAGAAAAGAATTACCACATCCGACGTAAGATTTTTCTTGTACGAGAAAAAAAGTAGTATACTTACATAACGCGTCTCTCTCACAACGTCGTCGTCGTGCATTTGCGCGCGTGTCTGTAAACGTTGAAAAAATCTCGGCTACTTTTGCGAAACCAAAATCGTTCTTTAATGATGATTAACGACCAACGAGGCGTGTTATATATGCGTCTATACGTTTATATCTTACGTAAACTTTGTATAATTGGCCGCAATCTAATGGATTCGCAAATGCGGAATTTTTTTTTTGTCACGATATCCAACGTTATTTCGCTTGCGTCGCCAAATAACACGCAAACTATAGACCATATTTTTTTTCTCCGAAGAAGACGATAAGTTATCAAATAAAAAAAAAAGCAGTTTGATATGTTTTTTCATTTACAAAATTAACGAAATACCAGCGGTATATGATGGCAATAGCGTTTAAAACAAATAGCGGAATGTTGCCGTGCCGGCGGCGCAATATTTCAAGACGATCTTTGAAACGCGTGTTTATCGCGGAAAGAGTGTAATTAAGGTAAATCTCTAATTAACTTGACGCAGTCGAACTCTGCCGCAAAGCGTACAAATGGAAAGGAAGTGTCCCCGGGCAAACATAATGATATTATAATGATAAAACACTCACTGTAATTACGTATATCGAACCGCGGTATAATTTCGCGACTGAATGAGAGCTTGGCCACGTCAAACATTTGTATTTTTAATTTCTGCGCTTCCGCAGTTTGTAAATAATGCAGATTACATGCAGCGCGCGCGGTTTCAACGTAAGGATTTGTGGCGACAGAAACGTTCGTTTTTTATTGTTCAGAAATAAAAATGACAGTCAAAGGTTAAATTTGCATATGCGCATATATGCACATCGTTTGAACATGTGTTTTATCACGTTGCAAAATTAATAAATTAAAAAAAAACACATTTGAATCTGCGCGTTTCTGTGTGTGTGTGCGTGTAATACGACAATCACTTTTACAAAAAAAAAAACGTGATATCGCTAATGTTGTTATGAAACTACAACAACTTACGAATGTTAAATGTAATTAGAGTGAAATGTCTGATACTTGTACACGTCATAGAACGCGCCCGGCTCGTCGATCGAGGAACCTTTTAAAACGAGCCGGGCGATCGTACAGCTGTAATTGCCAATTTGCATAATGACCGCACAAAGTGCCATCTCACGTGATGAAACACGCGAACTTGCTTTTACCAGCGAAGTTCCAAACTGGAAATTGCTTTGAGTTATATACTCGTCTCTCTCTCTCTCTCTCTCTCTCTCTCTCTCTCGGAACTTACTTCTCTCGTCCAACTGAAATTCCGGAAATCACGTCAGAGCGCGTTTAACGTGAACCGAAATGGTTGCAAGGCGAGCAAAAATCGACGGGCGACGCGCAATGAGTTCGAACGAATTATTCGAACGAAATATTATTCGAGTGTGTGTAAATGAATCGCGTTGCGATAAAAAAAACTTGAGTTTGATTTCGCCAAATCGATACTCACCTCGTGCGCAAACAAGATCGTATCATAATTCGTATTATAAGCCGCGCTTACGGGGTTAACTCCGTTACGAAATAAGTAGCGCGGAGTAATGGACGGACGAGGGGTAAAAACGATTTACAATATAATCGCGCGCGATACTCGGTATCCCACATATCGACCCCCCACGGATCCGTACGAGAGAATTGGGTCTCGGATCTAGAGCTCGAGTGAGAAAGAAAGAAGAAAAAAAAAGAGAAAGAAGAGAAAGAGCCCCGGTTATTCGCAAGACCCCGTAATTGGAGTCTGGAATCCTGAAATATGAGGTGGACTGTGCCGGACCACCTGTCGAAATGGATCGTGGAACGACCTCGAGACCGAACCGGCCGCCGAGCAAAAAGAGAATTTGCACGAGAATTCGGATACGACGTATATACATTGAAGAGAGAGAGAGAGAGCCAAGTTAAAGAATGTAGGCGTACGACTATCGATGAAAATCTAGAGAAATGTCGAGCGTCACGAGGAGGCGTTTATCGACGAAATCTCGATAAAGAGCTTTGCAACAGTATGCGGAGACCGGCGCGCTCGTAACGGCGGAGGGAACTCGAAATTTACTGATCGGCGAGGCTTGTCGATTTCGTGTGCAAATCGTCGGCGTATATTGTCCCGCCCGAAAGGTATCCGCGACGCGTATTCGCCATTGACCGCTTTTGTTATTTCAACTTGCTTGAATAATAAATATACACGCGGCAGAAAGAGAGAGAAAACGAAACGATTGCACAAAAATGCACTTTACGTGGTCCGCGCAAATATTGCGTTTATTTTTATGCGAAGAAGATAGAGAGAAAATCAGAGTTCGCGAGTACAATGCAACAAGTTTCCAAAAATATAAAAAAATACGATCAACGCGCTTTGCGTTGGCGTAAAGTTACGGATTTGTTTGTACAGTTAGCGCAACGAGACGTAATCTCTTAGCCTTAATCCCGAATCGTTTTTTTTTTGTGGCATGGCTCTAAAAATAAAACCGAAGATCCGACGCATTTTAATGGATTTTAAAATATCTGAAAAGAGGTGTCTGGAAAAAGGGCGTAGGGTAAACTGTCCAGTAAGTGACCGCTTATCAATAAATGACTATTACACAACAATTTAAATTATAGGTTTAAAAATTATTAAATGTTTATTTGTTTTTCAGAAGTTCTTATTTTTGTTTAACGGTGATATACAAATAGTAAGAAATCAAATTTTTATTAAAAATATTTATTAGTGTGTGCGGTCATTTATTGGGTTTTTATGTTTGTTGCACTTTATAATTAATTTATAATTACTTACACTACAAAAAAGTGATTACTTTTATAAATATCTAAAAAAAAACATTAATTATAAATTTAATTTTAACAGTTGTTTTATTGTTATAAATTTATTCAAGGATTGTTCCTAACGTACACAGATTCAACAATTCGGTCACTTACTGGTTGGTTTACTGTTCACTTAAAAACTTTTTCAAACATTCTAGCTTTTTTGTTTCTCAAGTGTTCACCAATACATTCCGTTGCTAATTTAACAAGAAGCTTGACGTAATTTATTGTCATTAATTTTTGGAAGATGCTGAACAAAAAAAAAGGATTACCCGTAGATTCAAAATAGACGTAAATTTATTAAAATCGATCTCTCGAATAAAATCGGATATATCCGGTTACGTACTTCGAAGCCGTATATAGTATTTCATTGTGACAATTGAATTTTTCTTCTTAAGTGAAATCAAGAAACGTGCAAGAAAACCTTCCCATCCGGTAAAATACACGTCAATCTTTTCTTGCTAATGAAACGGAGAAGACAAACTCAATCAATGGGTATTTAAAAGATTATCAATTCCGACATGCAGACTGAAGAGACTCGGTTCTTAACTAGCTCGACTCTTGTTCAAAGATCAAAACAATTTAAAATCGAGATAACTGTAAGAGCCGGACTCGCGCCGGACTCGACATTAACACGCGTTAGTCTAGATGGTTAATCTAGCTGCGAGATGATTGATAACTTTCTCTGTAAGCGTTATCAGCCGCAACATGCACGCTGTTATGTTCACGTCAGGAACGTGACGCTGATAGACGGGTCTTGTCTTTTCCCTTTATCTCTCTCTCTCTCTCTCTCTCTCTCTTCCTCGACTTTTCGTATCTACGCAACTTGTTGCCTTCAATTCAAAGCTGCATGTCGGGAAGAGACGTGTTAAATGCGCTCCCTCGCTTTTTCTATCACATTCCCGTTGCTCTTCGATTCACCTTTGCCTTTCCCATCGATTCACTCTTCATCTTTGTCCTTTCAGAATGGAGATCTGTATATAGAAATTAACGCGCAACTGTCACATCGTCCAATAGAATAATCGTGTTTGGAGAAATATCAATTTAAAAACTTGCTACGCCGAGCACAAATGAATATTTTCTTCGGAAATTTTTTTTCTTTTTTTTTTTTTTTTTTTTCTCGATGCCGTTCTGCCTCACTTTTTTTTTTTTTTTACCGTTTGCCTCACGAAGAAGAAGCCACCATTAACGAATGCATTTGTATGCAGAGTAGTAGCTCTCGATCACGAGCGGCTCTTTCTCTTCTTCGGGACAACTTCCTCTCCTTTGGAAGTTCCATTTCGGAGGCTCTCCGCCGGGCTTTGAGCGATTGCGATGTCGACAACCTCGAATACATATAAACCCTGCACGCTCACGTGCAGGGCAGATCAATGGCGCGGAAGAAACCACGTGTGACAAGAGCGTAATGAATCTACTTCGCCAAACTAATGTTATTCTCTCTTGAGATCGAAGAAGAGTTGGTCTCGAAAGAATTTTCGAGAACTGGATCGCGATCAATGTCGCCGGCGGTGAGGAAACGGCGAACGAACGAAGTTGTCGGTTGCCAGTTAAAGCGCGCGGATAATCCGACGATCAGCGGAGATCTGATTATCCCCCGTTCCGCGTCGTTCGCGATATTGCCGTTGATCTCCGTTTGAATTCGCGTCGGTCGGCGATCGCGACGCGATTAAGAGGCTCGAGTAAAGACCGATCGGAAACATTTTGTACAAGCTTATAAGATATCATCTCGTGATAACGCGACGAAACTCTAAGAGCCGACTAATGAGAAGCGCGGAGATGCGAGACAAGTTTCAGAATCGGCGCGTATACGCGCATAAGAAAACGGCTATGCAAACAGCAAACGGCCGGCAAACTGGTCGGCAAACTGGTCGGCACAATCGTTCGACAAATGCGCAATGTCTCTCCCGGGCGAGAGCCGCGGGAAATCATCGCAATCCGATCCGAGGAGGATCTACTTCCATTCGCCTTCATCGCTCGCTCGCGGCTGCCGTTCACCTCGCAGTAAGCCTGCGGTGCGATTCTCTTAATTACGTTCGCGCGGGCGATAATCGCGGACCTCGTTAAGAGGTCTTTCGCGCGAGTTGCGCGTCCGAGATGAAACGATTTCAGTGGGATAAATGGGGTAAGCTTAGGGAACGCGCGCGCTTTCGGTAGGTGTGCGCGAGAAATAATAGCAAAGTACGCCTAATAAACCTACCGGGGTGTCCCGCTGCGCGGAAACGCGCAACGCGCCGGATGAGGCTGTGAGCCAATTACGGGAGCCACTCGCGAGCAAGCGCACGAAGAGATCTCGAGAGTCCGATTTATATGCGCTTGCTCGTGTAGAGTTCGTATACGGCAAATATCCCCGTGCTCGCCCGAGGGAAATACGATGATAATTTGGCGAAGCAGACACCGAGACGATGCGAAAAGCTGTTTTTATACACATCGTCGTATTTTAACCGAAACAAATTCACGTTCTCTTGTCTTTAATGACCGAGAAAGTGTGTGTTAAATAATATTGTGGTATAAAAAACTATAATTGAATTAGACCCTATTACCGACAGTGTGTCTCTATTACTGTCAATCAAAATTAAAAAAAAAAAGATTGTTTTTTAATATGAAAACTACATGTTATGGTGTTATAGAACAAATTTTAATAAAATTAACGAATTAAGAAATTAAAGGCTCGTACAGTTTAAAACTTATAGTAGTGAAATTTCACAGGTGATAAAAGTCGATTGCTGGATGTTGCCGAATATAGGGAAGGCTTTGGCACGGAAAGCCGAAGATTCCAGGCTCGACTCCCGGCCTGGAGGTGTTTTTTTTCGCAATATAATTTCTAAATTAATTGGGGAAGGGAAAATGGATATTCTCATATACGTGATGCAAATCTAGCATCCTATATCTGTGGTCGCAAGGAAAAACGTCACATGTCACAATTTCAAAAAATTCAAGTTTTCGCGACAGTTAAGTTGCAAAGTATAAGATTTACATATTTATGAAGGAAAAATGCACGGGGAAACACATCTTAATTAATGAAAAAAATTATGCAACAACAACTTAAGTTCAATACTTGATTTGCATGTATTAGGCAAATCAACGTAAGTCCGAAAAATTCGCACAAACCAATTTTTTTATATATTTTTTTTTATATATTTTTCTTGCGAATATTAGTCGAATTAAAGATAGTCAACATAGATATCATAAAAAAAAACAAACAAACCGACTTCGTCAAGTAGAAGAATTTGTATTTAAAACTTTAAACATCAATATCTCGAAAGTGATGATATATGCGGCGGTCACAGATATATGGATATTTAAAGAATTGAGAAATTTCAATTCGAAAATAATGTGTAAGAATTTACACTCTTAAAATATAAATATATTTTAATAAAATGGTTATCACAAATATAATTATTGTTTAGTGAACAAAAATAAAAATTAAACATGTAATTTTCATATTTAAACAATCATTTAAATTTTGATTCACAGTGTAATAAGGTATCTTTTACCCTATATGTATATTCTCTCTCTCAGCATCTCATTGAATTTGTGATTTTTTTTTTTTGCCTTGCAGAAGCTCCTGGAGAACTCGGATGGGTGTTGACTCTAGTGATAGTGTCCTTAGTATCTGCTGGTATTGGAGCGGTAGTTATGATGACCCTTCTTCATTGCCGAAGGTCAGTGTTATCACTTCGTTTACGTGAAGTGGTTTTGTTAGAAGTAAGGAGAAAAGGATAATTGCTCACATTGATTTCTTGTGCTTAATTTGCTCTTCATATTGATATCTTCGGTTCATTCATTTTAAATCATTTTTATTTTGTCTGTTGCAGGATAAAAAGCGCCGGTGGCAGAGGTATGTAAGTCTCATCGTGACACGCACATGTCTCGTGAAATCACGTAACGTCAACACGATTATGTTATTTTATATTTGTATTTTTATTATTGTATTTATATATTTTTTTTATATTTTTATTTTAACGGACATATAATGAACGGATCAACAAGTGTTTTAATTGTTGTGCGAACTCGAACTCGCGTGCGAAAATTACTTTCAAAGAGATTCGTGTGGGATTAGAATTACGCTAATCAGAATAAAGAAAGATCTAGATTTTTTTGTCGCAAGCGCAGACTCTCGAGCCTTCAATTACGTCAAATTAAACATACCATGTTCGGAGTTCGGCGAGTTTATGGCGATCCTGACACAGTCAGAGATTCGAACCAACTCCCAAATTATCCGAGTTTCCTACTGAATCACCAGCTCCCTTCTATTTGCTCGGTTCTGTATAATATATCGAAAAATCATAGACTTGTTCGCGCCGATCTCTCATCGTGTAATGTAATTTAAAAAATCCGAGTGGTACCGCCAACTGAGGTTCTCAACGCCTTCTATAGCGCAAAAAAAAAATTAGAGCAACAATCAGTGTCGGATCGACAAACGTGACGCTTTGAAAACGTGAGACACGCTCTTGAGGTGCCGTGTCTCTTATCAGGAGATATCTCTTTTTTTTTTCTTATGATACGTGTCCGGAGGTTGGTTCACGATGTCGCTTTCGCAACCACGTACGAGGGGATTTGTTCCAGGCGGTGAAGGGACTCACGAACGAAAAGCGGATCTCGTTGCGAGGACTCTCGCATAGACAAGTACTTACGCGCGTGCACGTCGGCGCGAAAGAGAAAGAGAGCAATGCTGTCGAGTGTCAATATCGATTGGGGTTTAATTAGTTCGCAATGTACAAGTTACGCTCGAGACGGCGTGTGCTGTTGGCTTTGTCGTCGTGTGCATAGAGAGAGAGAGAGAGAGAGAGAGACTAGACACGAAGCGACGAACGGTTGACGTAATAAAGAACAGACGCGAAACGCGTCTAATTAACTTTCTAATTTAAAATCACCCGCCGCACGATACGATCGACGAGGCTGGCGGACATGAAGACGACGAGCAAGTGAGAAGACGAAGAAGGGTATGCCAGAGTGTGCTACCGCCTTGTGAGATGCAGGCAGGAGTCATCCGCGTGAATTAATTATCCGACACTCGTTTCGTTCAACCTTTCGGATCGCATCCGCGCATATTATCGTAGATCTTCGCAAGGTGATTTGCGCTCAAAAATCTTCCCTCGGCAGGATCCTGTGAGACTAGCTTGTAAAAACTAGATTATTATTTTAAAAACATGTAAACTCGAGATCAACGACAGACAATACGGAGATTTCAAGATGCAATCGATTCTTCCAAAAATTGTTTTTTTTTTTTTTTTGTTAATATTTTTGCTCCGATTTCAATCTGCAACAAATAAGTGAAATATACAATTCAACTTTTATAATAGTACAAATTTGTTATTTTAACGAATTAACAAAGAATGTTATTTCTTCAAAGTTTTGAAGAATGTTATTTTTAAGTTTTTATTTACGCGAAGTTTTTCAGGTTTTTATACAGTGCGGAACGGTGTAAAAAAACCTGTACTGCCTCTTTCAAAGTTATCAAATTGCCGGAAGGTGCCAAATTACACATTGCGGGCGGAAGATAAAAAATGTAGTTATTAAAAAATTTATGACGATTTATTATATTCAAGTTTATGTTTTTTTTTTCGTGTATAACGCGTATAATCAGCGTTACAAAATCAATTAAATTCAGTAATTTGAATCGTTAGCGATTAAAAGCTCAAGGGAAGCGCTCGTAAAACGTAACTTTTAAACCGCGCCTATATATGTTTTATACTATTACAGATAATTGAATATCCCGGCGGGACAAAAAATAAATTAGCGAAAGTTCGTTAATAGTTGATCCTCTCTCCCGTACGTTAAGAATTGCTTTAAGTGCCACCGGGCGAGTAGCGCGTTAATGGACGGCTGAAAGAGGTTGGCTCTCGCGCAAAAAAAGAACGGAGGTTCCGTGCCATACACGTTAGATTGCCGTGCAATCCTCCGGATACAATGACCGGGGAGTCGAGTAGAAAAGGTGAGTCGAATCTGTTAATCGGCTTATCGCGTATCGACTGGAACGCGATTTTCGGATCGGCCTACGTGTGTGGGTATAATAATATATCAAGAAATTACGGTAGTTGAGACATGCGCTTGACACGTTGCGCGAACAGATATAAAATCTTTTGTTACGTAAATCGACATTCCATAATCGACTTAACTTCATTATACGACAGATAATAAAGATTTTTTTACATAAATAATAACAAAATGTTCGTAAGACTTTTTTTGTGTTTAAGCTCTGATTCGCACATATAATCGAGATAAATTGTATTAAATTCTTAATCGTATGAGATCCCACGCGCGGCTTCTACGCGCGTGCAAGTAGGAAATGAGTTCTTACGCACGTCTTTAAGCTATCTGATCGTGACAAAACAGCGTAACATTTGCCCTCTCCCTCGCTGTTGCTCGACGCTACTTTTCACAAGTCGCTTAATTAATTATTTAACCTACGTGGATGGGGGGGAGGGGAGAGAGGGATTCATAAATATCCGAAACGACGCATAAATAGCAACAGTAATATCACATTGTCGTTGACAAGTTTCGTGTTTCAGAAAAACAAATGTTACTGGCTCATTATCGCACGTAGAGTTTGTGTGACAGCCAAAATAAATGTTCTCAGTGATTTTCGATAACGCAAACAGCTCGCGTTTAAACTGTTGCAACGGTAAAAATTCACGAGTTGGACTTCAAATTATCGCCTCATCCGCCTCATTCCTCAGATGTGATGATACTTATCGATCGTTCCTCGTGTATCTATCCCGGTAACACAATCAGGATCATAAAACGCGGATAACACAGCTAGGAAAAGAGAATTCGATTGCTTGAACTCGTTTGAAATATGAGAAACCATCGTCGTAATCACGTGACAAAGATGGAATCTTCGATTGAAAAGCGTGTCACGCGCTTCTTGCGCACATTTTTGCAACAGTTCAAACAAAAGTTTATCTTCTTGCATCTTCTTCACGTCGTTCGTTTTACTTATCAAAGAATTCTTTACTTATGTTAGAAACTTTCAGATCTAGTTGTTTCTTCAGAAAAGTATAAATAACATGGCATTTCTATCATACAATGGATTATATTAAACGCACAAGCACGCACTGCAAGAGTAACGCGATAAACGATGAGAGATCCAGTCTCTCTACAATTTGTTGGCGAATGACAGCGATCCGCTTTTTAGGAGAAGGCGACCCTTCTCGAGTCTCCCAATAGGACGAAAGAGACGCGCGCGCGCGCGCGCGAGCATACGTGAGTAGGATATCGGTGAGGAGTAAAGGACGGACTCTCGTGATTTCTATAATCTCGAGTTTATTTTTCTTCATATTCCTCATGAGCCTACTTATCGTCGCGGCGGCGCTTTTGATCTACAAACACCGAGATCTTTTTTCTTCCCACTTTCCTTTCTCGTTCTTCCTTTTCTGTCTGTCTTATCCCGGTTTCACC
The DNA here is from genome assembly GCA_014825475.1 of Pseudomyrmex flavicornis. Lineage (NCBI taxonomy): Eukaryota > Metazoa > Arthropoda > Insecta > Hymenoptera > Formicidae > Pseudomyrmex > Pseudomyrmex flavicornis. Next base: position 16,905 of record QVNW01002198.1, read on the forward strand.
GCCCGCTCCACCCGCTTGGTACGCCTCAAACCTCGACACGGGCTTCTATGAGGGCTCGTGACAGCGCGATGACAAGCTCACAATAAAGCCGTAGAAAAAAGCTGGGCTCTTTTTTTTCTTCATCATAGCATGTCATAATGCGTTGATTCGGGTTACGCGCCGTCTATATACACGGGGGATAGTATTTATATCTGCGCACGGGGGCATGCGCGCACATGCGGTCGTAACGTATCGGAATTCGGGGACCTCACCTGGCACTTCACGTGCTTCGCCGCGAGAACCGTCTCTCGATTCGAGGTGTGTGTGTATATATATCGCTAACTCGAGAAAAGATTGCAGAGCGCGATGCACCCCAACGAGAAACGCGAGCTGAGTGAAATTTGAGCGCGACCTTTGCGCGCGCGCGCTCTTCAACGAATTTTTCCGGGGCAGCGAACCGTGCGTGAGAGCTTATTTTCGCCTTTTGTTTCAGCGAACTGCTGCGGCGTCGGCGTGGAGGACTCGAACGTACCCGACACGGGCGGGCCAGCGGGGACGAGCGGCGCCAGTAGCGGAGTAGCCATCATACCCGATCGGCCGCCTCTCGAATTAGACAAATTACCACCTTATCACGACGTAGCGCCTAGTCCCGGTGAGTGTTATTCCGAGATACACATATTGTTCGACGTTTCTTCGACGTGTCGGAAGAAGATTGCTGAGAAATGATTGGCTCGTTACCCGCGTGTTCTCGACGCGTTAGGCGTGTTGTGATCGCGCAAACGCGGTAGCACTTCCCTCTCGGTACATCTCATTTCGTTCGCAAAGAAAATCGAGCTTACAGAACCGGATCTTGCAACTTGTTTCCAACTAGTCGATAGCCTCTCTCCGTCTTGAGATCTCTCACGGGATGAAACGACTCGTATTCTATCTTGATGCAAAGTGAATGAAAACTTTGGAGCAAAAATTATACAATTTATTTACTAATCGAAATTTTCAAAACATGAAATCGAATTTTAGGACATAACGTGTGGTCGTGGTTGGGCTCTCGGCGTGGTGGTGGCACACCCGGAGTAGTCACGACGCCGCTCTCTCTTCCTCAGCATCGACGGGCGATGAATCTGCCGGTCGAGAATCACTACACCCACATGCAAACCGATGAGGCTCTGTACGCGGAACTGGACTCGCAGGCCGCAAGCTACGCGAGTGATCTGCAGTTACAAATGAGAGGAAGTTCGACCTACGGTACGACTTCCGGCGGCCAGGACGACGAATATCACGAATTGGACGCGGCCAGATTGCATCGTCATTATGGCGGCAGCGACAGGTCTCTACAGACGGATACACTTCGTACTCGGCACAGTAAAAGGTGAGTGAATCAAGTGATTCTTCTTGTATTTATTATTAAATAGAAGATATATATAAAAGAGAGATTTGTATTTACGATATTTCAAAACTTATTATTTGATCATAAATAATTAAAAGGATGCTGAGCGACGACAAAAACAGCTGCTCAGTCGCTGTCCAGTAGGTGATGCCCTCTAGTCAGGTCGAGACAAGGATAGACGTATGTGTCTCTCCGGCGCTTCTGTTAAAATTTTACTAATCGTAGTTCCAAGATTTCTTTTCTCACAAGCTTTTCCTTTTTGAAACACTTGAAATATTTGTTTATGTTTTTAGTTTTTGCTGAAAATAATATTTTTAAAATATTTTTTTTGGATTCATACGGCCAATTTTGTAATATGAAGCAAAAATGTAGTCTCTGCAATAACAGTCTATAACTTTTCTTTGTTTTTTTTTTTTTGTATTCTTATTTTTTATGCGACTCTTTAGTACATTCTTTGTTTTTGGAGAAGCGTTTTTTTAATTCCGATTAATATTTTTTTACAAAAAAATTGAAATTACGAAATGTCGATAAAACAGAACGGTTCAGTATTCTCTTCTAAATTCATAATCACGACGACGAGCACAAAGTTGACTATTACAAAAGCAGGATAATAACGCGAAAGATTCGTTTCTCGAAGAACGATCAAAGTTTCTTCGGTAATGAGCTCGATGCCGGTTTTTACAACGCCTTTTAAAACAGCCAACGCCATGTCGCAACAACGCGCGTATCCGACACGCGTCGCTGCGTAATCGGCAGTTATTGATACGGCCACGCATGAGTTAATGGCGCATTCCGATCGTAAAACCGTCCGTGTGATTATTGAGAGCCTCGTTATCGGCTGCTTCCAGGATACAAGAGCCGGACTACGAGATGTACGAGAACGGGCCGTCGTCTCCGGTACCACCCGGTCAGCACCAGCATCATCATCATCATCATCATCACCACAATCATCACCATCATCATCCGTCGTACCAGAACACAGCGTACACCGGAAGTGACGCCGAGCCGGACGGGCCGACACTGAGCAGCGCTCCTAGCAGCGCTTACTATAGTGACCTTAGTTCGAATTCAACGAATCAGCCGACAGCGGCGGTGTCATCCGCGACGACGACAACGACGAGTCTGCATCTGAATTCACAGAATCTGGACGCGCCTCAGTACAGATTAGCGGCGATCAACGAGAACACAGTGCCTTCAGATTACATTTGAGGAACAATAATTTGTTTTTTTTTTCGAATGATGAAAAGTTTGGGGAACAAAGTGAGACACCAACCTGCATTTTTTTTCACGTGGACAGAGCGAGAGAGAGAGAGAGACTTCGCGTAGTATATTTATAATTTATAATATGCGTTCTTATGTGAAAAAAGTAAGTTTTGACGGCAAATAATGAATACAGACCGCGAGAAATGTGTACGAATCAGAGAAGACAAGAAAACTGTGAAATTCTTCGTCACTGTCACATCGTCGCAAATTGAAAGTTTCTTCAAGATGACGGTTTCAGTGTTCAGTGTTCAGTTTTCAGTTTCGCTCGTCGAGGAGGAATTGAAAAGATCGCGTTTGGTAAGAACCCATTGTTTAACTGGCGGATGTGTCAGTAGACCGGTTCCGGATAAAATCGATTTCTTGCTCGACGCTCGCTCTTTTGTCGCCGCACTTCTTCGCGGTTTTGTTTTAAGACAATCGACTTTCGAGACGCGCGAATCGAGCGTCGCGATTCGACGCGGCGTGCGTTCTCCTCCTCGCTTTTGCGTCTCCTAATAAAATACTAGATATTCAATGTACCGATATATATTTTTTGTTTTGTTTTTCACGAAAGACAAGCGCAAGATGAACCGGTTGGAGAAGCAAGTGACCAGAACAAATCGCGTTGGAATCGAATGGCTATTCTGGCGACGTCGGCGATCGACGCGGTTGTAAATTTTCGCCGCTAATCTCTCACAAGTAAAACACCGCGTAAAATTTACCAAAGAATTTCTCATCGCCAAATAACGCGAATAAAATCGTCGGACGATGTATACGTATATTTTATCGTAATCTTAATTACTACGCGCACAAGATAGACTCGTGTTTCTCACACGGAATTCTTACGCGTGAGAGGCTTAAAGGGATGAAAAAAACTAGAAGGCGCCGGATTCGGCCAGATTCGAAATGCTTGTTTGTACGCGCGCGATATGAATGAAATAAAGTCGTTTTGAAGAGCAGGTGCCTTTCGTAATTTGACGTTCGAAGCTCCGCCAGTTCTGCGCCCTCGGCTACTACGTCCGTTCTTCGAGCACGACTCGGCACGGCATTCTCTTAACATCCATGCTTACCGCGCGCAAATGAGATCTCGTTTTCACATGTGAAGTGTGCTGAGTGATTACGAAAAATTGCAGAATTCCGATTGCTCGTATGAATATGAACACATTTGTACGAGACACAGTTCGTGTATTATTTCTTTTATTCCGTTGGTTTAAATAACGCGCGATAAAAGGCCAATAAAAAGTGTCATTACGGCACACTGTCGAGCGGCTAAAAAATCGCACGTCAAACTCGAAGCAGTCCGCATTGAGTGACTTCGTACGTCTCATTTCTCGAAGTTCGTTTCTCCGAATCTTATTATTAATTCTCTGAATTTTATTGTACATTAAATTATTCAGAAAATGGCAAAATGCTCGTTTTTTTTCAATAAGAACAGAAAGGACGAATTATAAGAACGAAGTTTAATGCTTGTAACGTGAAATTATTCTCGCGACCTTGACATGTATAGAACGCGACAACAATCGTGAGAAATGCTTCTTGTGGGACAACACAAATTAGGTGCAAGTAGTTTGTACTTCATTCGGGGAGAATCACGTCGGACTCGCGTGTCACGCGAGAGATTATCGCTCGAGCACCTAAATAGGGTTTCAGTTTCTCGGCGGTCGTATTTCGGTTTCAATCGATTTATCTTCGATTCTCCGATCGACGGCGGAATTAATTCGTTTCGCTCGATTCGGCGGGGGAAATCGTTTAATCGTCGCCGTCGTGTTCTCTTAATTACCTTCTCAGGCGCAACCGATTGTTCCCTTTCGTCGGTACACGAAGACGCTGAGAAAACTCGTTCTCTCGCTTCGCCCGCGCGCCGGGATTCTCTGATCGTGCGCGTTTCACGTCGTTCACCTTTAACTCACCTGCGCGCGCTCACGTGCACACACACACACACACACACGCACACGCACATACCTGCATCTTGCACCGGCACACTTATCCGGGAATTGCCCGGCGTTTCATGCACGTTATATACGCGTGTGTGTAAAAATAACCTCGGAACCACTTGATTCGTTGAGTTACCGCGCGCGCCTTAACCGAGGAAAACGCCAATAAAGGAATGTCTATATCATGTCGCGCGAAATTGTTGCAATTTTCATATAAACGGAGTATAAACTCGATTATTACGGGAAATTTACGATTGACACAATTTACGTGGAACTTACAAGCAAGCATCGCACAAATCAAGAATGTAATTCCGATTGTAAATAATCTTTTCTTGCACGTAAGTGGAATAAAATACATAAATTTGTATTTTTTCAGTTGACATTATATCTAACAGTCATCGAGTCAGGCATGTATGTACTCTAGCGAAATGTGTTTGATATTTCTAATGGATGCAGGCTCGTTTGACGTCAATTATAAGATATGTGAGGCAATATTTTTCAATAAAATTTATTCATTACAATACACACATTTATTCGAATATAATTTATTCGCCAAACATAATATTTCGTTTTACAAAAAAGTTTTTTGCATTTACTTTTGTTTTGACTCATTTGCTTCGAGTTTGTTCTCGTACGTTTTTTGGGGAGTGGGACGGTATTCGTAAAGTAGCCTGGTGAATCTTGTTTTATCGGAAAAGAGAGATGGAAGTGTCGAGTTGGTCACAGCTTGGGAATTTCACTCACAAAATATATATTTTTTTTTTTTTTTTTTTTTTT
>QVNW01002199.1:0-21581 GCA_014825475.1 Pseudomyrmex flavicornis
TCTCCCGGAGTTTCAACCTCTTCCGATTAATAGCGGCCGCGCAAGTGGTTATTAAAATGTGTCAGGTTTTTCTGCCCAACCCTGTACATAAAAATTTAAATGCAGAAATATTTTGATTCAAAGTAAATTCAGACACGATATATTCGGACACATTTTGTGCGTTGACTTAAAATTGTTTTCATCAAACAATATAATACTTAAGTTTATAGAACTTCTTAATTTTTTACACGCCATTTAACATAGATAATAAATTCACACAAATGCACAGTTATGCATGAATCAGTAAAGTGTACATTAACGATTCTCGGGTCTTATTCTTGAGCGGTGGACGCGAATGATTGCATTAAATTTATAATAGAAACACGCAGAGAAAGAGAGAGAGAGAAGGAAAGAGAGAGAAACGCGACGTAGTTTCGCGTAACAATAAATGGCAGCGACAAAGCCTCTTATCCGCTCGCGCCGTCGCTGTTCTGATTAAAATCGCTTTTAATGAGTCCGCCATTGCGCTGTCGGCATTTAATATCCGCTAAGTACAGAATCTTTCATTAATTGCGGTCAGAAAATAAAAGATCTTGTTTTGCATGCAAACTGGCATACCGGCGGTGGGGGCGTTCGTCGTTGCACGGACAACGTCGGTCGGATCGCTGTACGGCCTACGTGACATCATCGAGAACACCTGCACACAAATGGGCCATTAGATCGACCGACCTGGACCGACCGATCGTCAACTCGATATATCACGTTTTCGTGGCCTCGAGACGGCCCTTCCGAAACTCGCGCGCTCATCCTGCCTTCATCACCGATGTGTCCGATGGGATCGATACACACTCCACACACACTTATGTACCCTGTTTTCAGCATAGCCGCGGGATTTATCACGCGCATCACGTATGGATTTTCCTCCGGAAAATATACGTAATCCATGGAATTCAATTTACGGCCGGAGAATGAACACACCGATCGATCGGCCGGTGGTATTTGGCGGTGGTGCCAAAAATTGAAGGCCAGCTTACCGGTTCACTCTCGATATATTGACCCACAAATGCCGGCGATACATTCCGACTACGTTCGCACAGTTTCGTCCGGTTACGGCCATTCTTCGTCGTAAATAATAGACGTCACACGTGCGACGACGCGGCAAGATTTATTCGAGTTACAAAAGAGATACTCTGAAACTTGTATTTGAACAATGCTTTCCAATCCCACTGGATTCCGGTGTCCACGACGTTTCGTTAATTTTCATTCGTCGTGATTACAAGCTGTAATTCCCAGAGCTTCTTCTCGCAACTCCGAGTCCGTGCTTTATGAATCTTAAGAAAAGCCGGGCACGTATCTAGTTGGTCCTGTAATTTGTGACCGGGATTGGAGGACGCGCCGGGCGATACGATAGCGCGGACCGGATGGCGGGGAGCGAGTTTGCGGGTCAGTGGCATCATTAACGTCGAATAGGATATTCCGGCAGTTTCGTGCAGTTTCGCCTTGGTTGAGTTTCATCCGAATGGTTCTCCTCCATGTAATTAAGCCGTGAATCGGTATGAAACGGCTAAAAGCTTCCGAAGTACGACCCCCAGCACACTGCATCGTCCTCTCATCGTACAAACACATGCACACACGCATTTAACACACCATGCTAAGAGCATAGTTGGTGTTGATCACGCAGGAGCGCGAGATACGCGCGGCCGCAGAAATTCCGGACGTACGTAAGCCGATTTACGTGGTTTGAGGTCCGAGCAACGCGATTAATTTCCAAAATTGTTGCTGAAGAGGAGACATCTCGAGAGCTCAACGTCAAGAGTCGCATACGGAAGTAAACTCGTTTGGAAAAACTCGTTGAATGATTATAAATTTTTATATGCTTTATCCTGTCTCTTATAAAAGATATCTCGTTTAAAAAATCCTGCTTTGTGCAGCTTGTAATTAAAAAACAATTTTTTGCGTACGAATATATATGCGTAACTATATAAATGTCCACACACATATATAGTTTAGATAATTATATAATAGATAAATATATATTATTTCTGTTTGATAAAATGAATGTAAATTCTGAATTAATACATCGATTTTTCTGTATCAAAGTTTATCACATTTTTAGTATTTTAATATTGTCGTTTAACATTAAACCGAATAGATTGTCCTTTTTAGTTAACATCAAATTTTAAATAAAACCAATAGTTTGTCAATATTATTCGTATCAACATTATATTAGTTCACAATGACGTAAATTTAATTGTTTACTATGCAATTTTTTTTCGCAAAAACAAACTCGCAACTTTGTCATTAACTACCGAAAGCGAAAATTGCATCGCTGGTAATGCACCGATAAAGTTGAATCGAAGCTTTTTGATTAATCAAATTTTAACACTTTGCTGGAATCAGTAATTAGGAACAAAAGAAGATCGATATATGCGATATATATCGATATGCGATATATATCGATATGCGATATATATCGATATGCGATATATATCGATATGCGATATATATCAGTATAGTATTACGCAACGACTTCGTGCATGAAATACTCGTACTTATATGCTGACTCATTTAATTCTGCAATTTTTTATGAGATATGCTCTTTAATGTCTTGCGTCACACACAAACGGACTCTGGTCGGTTCACGCATCGATTTTTTAGTGCGCATAAATTGAGAATTTTTATGTTTCTCAAATGTGAAGCAAATTAATTTGAGCTGTAATGGAAATATGTGCGAATATCGCAATAAACGCAGCAATGCTACAATAACACAATTTCTCGATAAATCGCGAGAGAAATAGAGATTGAATGTACTGGAAAGTAGTATAGGAAAAAGTGAAACGTATATTTAAATTATTGACAATTATATTATACCTTGGTTTTATGAAGTTTAGTCTCCACTTTCTTCTGTAATGGCCATTTGAAAACAAGACAATTTCGCGCGCAAGACAATTTCTTCGTAAGAATTTCAATTGTTCCAATAAACAAAAGAATCCCAATCGCACGTTCCAATTTGAAGATATGACCGTGTCCGAGTTCGATGCACAATTAAGATACTCCGCGGGATAAGAGAAATCCCAATTTGTGTACAATCGATACGGGGCAAAATTAGCGAAATAATTTAGATCGGCAACCGAGATTGTGCGCGCAACTCTGGTTAGAGAAGCAGATTACATACATGAAGCGGTGGCGAAATCTGCAGTCGGATTTTAAAGAGAGCGCCTCGCTCGGAAACTCACCCTTTACTCCAATTTAGCTGAAATGTATTCGCGTGTCCCTTGCCAACGATTACTACTACTTAAAACCTGCTCGTTTGCTTGCGATTGCTAACGTTCGATAACGGGTGACGGACGCCCGAAATCGCCCAGCGCGATTTCGCACGCTGGGACGAATCGATACGACTGCTTCGGAGTTTCTAGCCCGTCCATACGAGCGATTTTTCTTCGGTTCTGTAAATCTTGGAAGAGAGAGGAAAGGATCACTATGCCTGAAGACAAACAGTTCTGGATTTTTAGCCGACAACGAAGGAACACGACCGTTCGGTGCCAAGAGTTAGAGAAAAGAGACGCTATTCTTGTCGAATAAATAACCCGATCCTAACTAAGAGACAAAAATACTGTGGCAATAGTAGTTTTTTCTACGCCGAGCAAACGGCCTATATATAAATGTTTGTTCACTCGTAAAAAGTTATTTTGCCGCTTTTGTTGAGAAGCTAAAGCTTCGCGAAAATTACAACGCGTTAGTAAATGTACGTATAACTCGAAGTGATGGTTATTTACTCGAGGTGACATAATTACACAATATTTTGCTATTATTTAAAAACTGTAGACTATTGATAAATTCTAATGCAAATCGAATATGAATAATTCTCACAAACAATTGTAATAGAGAAAAGAGAGAGAGAAAGAGACAGAGTCAGGAAACATTAATTTGTTAATAATTTAGAAATCATCTAACATGTTCTTGTCTCTAGAAGGCAGTGTGAGTATCATTTGCGTACAAAATAGACAGTGTCACGATAATTTAGGATTCTATTGATACGTGCAGTTGCATGTTCGACAAGCGAACAGCAACAGGCGTAACAACACTTTCGCAAACTATTAAATCCAAATGATCGTTTCGGCACTGTGTGTACACGATATTTGTATTTTCGCAAATGAGAGAGTGGAAATAACAGTAGATATAAAAATAGAGATAACAGTAGAAACAAAAAAAAAAAAATCGTCGGTTATATGTACGCCATTGTTTTTGAGAGTGCACGTCGCTAAAGTTGGAACGAAGAGATACATACGTTCAATCCATTTCAATTTATCTCAAACAAGCTCGCTACATGTTAACAAAACCGAACAACGTTGCCAAGAGTTTATTACATTCATATAAATATAACAATTGATAAACTAGTAGGTACTGGACGTATTATACTTCTTATTTACCACGAGACCAAAGAGAAAAAAATAAATCAATAATTATTCAGAGACAGATGTGAAAAGCTCGAGTGTGAAACAAAATGATTAGATACGTTTCAAGTGTCACGTATCTTGTTTCACTCACGAGCCTTTCACGTATCGTGTATTTATGCAACATGTATTTTTAAACAACATGTACACAATTATGTAGGACACAAAAACATATTGCGCTGTGTTTTAAATTTGTTTGCATTTTCTTCTTTTCCTGCGATAATGCGCACCGGTGTTCGGACAATTCAACTGCAAAGATCTACACGCCGCAGACTCGGTTTTCCTTCTGCGACGGCGATTCCGTGACGTGGAAAAAGCAAACCATTCTTTGCGGTAAGAAAGGTAAGGTAAAGACGATAAACTAACACAGAGAAGAAAAAAGTGCCCGGGAAAACCACGTGGAAACTCTACCTTTCCCGTACGTTTCCTCCAAGATTTTTTTAAGTCGCTCATCCACGCCCGAAGTTTTCGCACTCTCGTCGTGCTCTTCCGCCGCTTCTACCGCTTAAATAAGAAATACAATACGGAGCTTTTAACGTTCTAGACGTTGCGGAAGAATGGCAACTCGTCTTATTTCTTTAATCTGTCTTTCGGGATCGACAGCTCCCGTTCTTCAATTTTCTTTTGCATTCTCCGGAACACGGCGCACCGTGTACCCGCTCTTTCTTCCTGCTCTAAATACGCTTTTCTCCGCAGAATCGGAATAAAATCCGAAGATATCGATTGAAGTAAAATCAACGTCGCTTCATCAGATAACCGAATGTATATTTTTTTTTTTTTTTTTTTTTTTTTTTCGATAATGCAACGTTGCATTTTTCTCCGCTCTAAGTTATGACGAGTTCGACTCAAGAGCGCAACGTATATCATACAATATATACGCGCGCGAGACCAATACATCCAATCAACCTCGTGAAAATATCTCGAAGTATTTTATCACTCTCTCTCTCTCTTTCTTCCTCTTTTTTCTCTTTCTTTCTTTCTCTCTCGATCTCTCTTGTCTATAAAAAAATGTATTTAAAAATATGCTCCGTATTCAACATCGCGCAGCAACCTTCCACTGCAGACGCCACTTTTTGCCGGTACATATGTAGAGTACGAAGTACGAACCGCATCGAGTGCTCGTCTATATCCATAAAATCTCATGTCAGTCGAGGTCTGTTATTTTGTCGAATGATCGAGTCAGCTTTCCGAGAGCGACGGAGTATTTTTTTATTTCCCGGCCGATACACGCTTGCACATTAAAGAAGAGACACGCTGTCTCTTTGCTGTGCGAATTTTTGACAAAAACGCGCAACAGTCATATTGCGATATTTTCCCTCTTACAATACCTACAAATAGAAACGCGAATGGCGCAATTGGAAAATCGCCCCGTTGAAAATCTTTTTCTTGTGAACTATTTGAGTTTCACTGATGCGATAACACTCTTCTAATAAAAAGTGTAATAAATTAAGAAAAGCAATATAATCAATTCTCAGTTAGAAAAAAAACTCGTAAAAAACTAGCAGACTTTAAAAACATAAAAAATAATATGTTGCAAAAGTTAGAATAGCGTTCGTATATAATAAGTGATACAAACAAATATATTTTGCTCCTATTACATAAGCAGTAATGTCAAACGACGCGTGCGAAACGAAAAAAAAACATTGACAGCTTTTCCAGACTCTTGTTTCAAAAAGTAACGATCTTATTGCTTGTCAGCTAGATAATTCACGATAAAAAAATGTTGCCTTGCCGCAAAAGAAGACTCGGAATGTCTTCGTCGAAATGTAATTTTTTGCTCGACGAACGTTTCCAAACGTTCTTCAACGTTCTAAACTTCAACGTAAAATAACGACGCAAGATATATCTTGAAGAAACTCGGACGCAACTCGGTAATGATATGTTCTTTAAAAGACAAAGATTGGAGCGCAGCAAAATAGAAACGGCCTTTTCTTTTATTCACGCGCGTATTTCTTGAGTCAAACTGTCGTCTTTTAACGATTCAACTGCGCGAAGTCGCATTTGATCCTGCGGTTAATTGCGCGGTGATGAAACTGCAACGACCAATAGTGCCACGTATCAATAGATAATATGACATTTATTAGTAATTCCGTAAATGTAAATATCATTATTGCATGCAATAACCGGTTTGTCGGTTATGTCCTGCGAAACAATAATTTATAATTTACACAAACAGGTGATTAATAATTCTATAAATTAATAACTTTATGGAACAGGTAATATTCTACTGTATAATGTCCACCGCATTTGTACATGCCACGCATACAGATTTTTTTTTTTCTTGTTTTTTTTTTTTTTTTAATATTCCCCGTGTAAAAGCTTGCATGAAAAATTGAAGAGAGCGACGCGGTAACGTACTCGTCGCGTTAGAGAAAATAAATTGAAAACAGTTTTAAAAACTGTTCTATATACACACATATACACACACACACACACACATACGCACACATATGCATATAAACAAAGGGAGTAATGACAAATGCACTTGAAGCGCGATCGAATATTTGCAACTCTGATACAGTCACCGAGCGCAAATAACAAAATCTCGATCGCCGTAATAGTGGAACAATTTATCCTCTTCCCATGTATATTTCCGTATTAATTCAAAGGGATATTAATCACCAAATTCTATTAAAGCCGCGCGAGATAACTCCTGTCAAAACTGTGTAATGTCGGCCGGACATTCGTAGATTACTATTAATGTAACGCGCCCGCGGTATATAGAGGGATGTATTTTAATCCTTTTAATCAGGCAGCACGGCTGCCACGATGGCTTAATTACACTCGAGTGTTATCGAATGAGCTGGAAACTCTTTTTATGCACAACTCTTTTATTTTAACGGGGAAATGAATTTAGCGGCAGAGGCAGCGATATCGCGAATGTGTGCGCAAAAAAAAAAAAAAAAAAACCGACTTTTTCCCCCTAAACCCTCTACACCCCTACCACCCTCTAAACGCGCTAACTCGATACCCGTATCGTATGCCGTATATAATATAGCATCGCAGCGCCGAAATAAGAGAAGATAAGGCCGACGGAAAAATCGGCGCGTTTATTTTAACACGCGCTACGTATGTCGGTTTGCATGGATCGTACCGTTCACGTAGAAAAATTGAAATATGATACGGAACCTTCACCAGAGTGCTCTGGTAATTTCACGGTGGTCTGCGCTTCATACTGTCGTATATACGTGGAGCACTCAGGGGCGACAAGGGTGGCATTTAAATGACATTTAACAGGTCCTATCACAGACTCTCTATTTCACGCCACAGTCCAGTCTTGAACATTGTCGCAACAAAACTGTCCGACTGCTGTTCGAAATCGATCGACGTTTTATCGTAGCCGAGAATTATTTTTCGTATTTACTGTATTTAACGTCGCACAGTAGGAGTCAGACCGTGTAAACTCCGAAGTCATATTGACTTTATTCAACCAACGAGAATTTAATTCAACGATGTAACGAGGCGCGCGGATGAGGAATTTAACGATCACAGTGATGTTAACGACGTTGCGAAATAGCCTCGATACAAATGTTGTCCCGGCGATTTGCTAAATGGATCGCAAAAAGCGAGCTTAGTTTATCGAATGCTGATGGCGGAGAATGATGGGAGCGTGACTAGAATTCAATTAAATCAAATGGACCAATAGGAGGAGGGGGAAGGGAGGATGAGCTGTCCCCTACCGACTGACGATTATACAACAGTCATCCCTTTTCATGCCTCACACAACCGACCCCTTTCAAGCCGGATTGCTATCGGCGTACGCTGCTCGATGACCTAAGTTTTAATGCCCGAATCAGTGAACGCGCGCAGGGCTTAATAGATGGCCAAAGCCACCCCCGCAGCCATTGCACTTTACCGTAAAGCCGGGGCCTTTGAAATGTCGCGCGTGCCATGCATCGAACGTTATTCGCAATTTATTCGCTATACGCACGGAACAAAGAGACCGCCCATCTCTCGTCCGGGAATTTCTTGTATACTTTTATTATTAACTTATGTACGTGCACTGCATTGCGTCGCGCAGAGCGCATTTCACCTCTCTCGTTCAATTAATTTATTACTAAATGAACAACATCGAACACAGAGAGAATGGTCTCTCGATAAAGCATATATAGTACAAAATAACTCGGGAAAATTGATTGACGGATTGTATTATTATAAAAAGAAAAAAAAAGAAAAACCGTAGACAAATTAAAGTGCAATTTTAGTTTATTTCTTTCTTTTCTCTCGCGATATATAACTGCATGAAATAAAACTGCGTAAAATAACGCTACGTGTTCTGTGTGCGATTTGAATTTCTCTCGCTTCACGAAGTCTTCGGCGAGAGGAACGCGAGAATCGATCGCGCTAAATCGCTGGCGCAATATTTGCAATCGAACTGTACCGTACAGTCTCGAAGGAGAGAACGCTGTCGGTTCGCCTGTCGGATTACCGGCCGTGTCGCGGCAATTTTCAGCAACATAATGCCAATATACATTTGCATCCCGTAGTAGGCCGCGGCTCAGCCGCCGCGGTTTCGTGCTCCGGGTTTCGTGTCTCGCCGCCCGTTCCAGCTATATTATGCACACATGACACACGGTCCTAGTATTCCCGTGCGAGCGAGTGATACGTGTGTAATGGGGCTGCGGCGAGTGCGCCATGACCTGGTGTGTATGGACGCTATTCCATCTTTGTTTATATACCGCTCGTTGCGTCGCGTGAAAACGAAATGATTCGGCGTTTTGTTCCGTCGCGCGGCTGTTTAGTACTTTGTCGCAAATGACGACAAATAATTGAAAAACGGTCTCGATTTTACTTGAGAATCCAGAAGATACAAAACTAATGCACTTTTATTGCTATCAGGTAATTTGTTCGGACCATACGATGTTTTACATTATATACATTTTTTATACTCGACGGCAAAATAATCACGAATCAACATACGCGGCCTTCATAAAATATGCGACACTTGTCGCACGCGACACACTGCAAAAATCAAAATCTATGTATTTAAGACAAAATCTATTTAAAGAAAAAAAAGTGTTACAATTTACTTCTATTGTAGCACCACTATGTTATTACGGTAATACAAATTCATATTTAAAGCGGACATTATTATATGAATATATAAATGGACAATTTTTCAAAATGTTTTTTTTTTTTGTTATTATGATTCGTTTTTTTATTTGAATAAAATATCGTTTGGTAATAAATTGTTCTAGAAAAATCGGACTAAAATGTAATTTGTACAAATAATGCTTTATTTCGGACAAATGTATGCTGTGCATACAGGATTTTTCAGGCACGCGCGCCTGCAAGCTCATGGATTAACGATTAGAACTCTTGGCGTGAGCTTTATCGCGTCGCAGAATTTACTGCCGGTCGCACGGGGAGGATAGGGCATTGGAAAACCGACATGACTTCCCTTCTTTCCGAAGAAAACGCCACGGCAAACTTCCACGAGGTAGCGGAATTCAGCCGTGCGCGTGCCAGCGGGTAAAACTGAAAATCTTATATACGGAGTTTTGTAAACAGATTTCGCAGGATTAAACTCCAAGATTCTAGCTGGCGAACGACTATTGAATATTTATCGAAAAGTTTACGTGTTACACGTAACATTTAATGAAATGTCTTTCCCGCGCACATTAATCAAGAGTTGAAATTATAACCCTGTAATTCGAGTACATACTCGATATTTATCGCGACGTTTCTGATTTATTTATTTTCAAAAATTTAAATGCCCATAATTTAACGCAGCAAACAGTAAAGTAATTGAACATCAGTAAATAAAGACGTTTAACACTAAATATGCAAAGAAAATGTAGAGAATACATGAAATCCTTAATATATACATGAATTGTCGTCTTCAAATTGCAGATAGACTATCAAGCGATCATATGTCGAATACGAGAGAGAGAGAGAGAGAGAGAAACTTGAACAATGAAATAAATTTCCATAGAAATTTACTTACTGAATTTATGAGAGTGGAATGCTCTAGAAATTCCGTAGAAAACACTCATTAAACGAACTTAGGGAAACACTAACTTCCAAACGTTCAAAACTGTTTGTATACTCGTTATGACAAAATCGCAGGTCTAAGGCCGCAAAAAGCGACAGCGGAGACAAATGCTCGAAACAAAACAACGATTGTGAAGATCTTATACCGAGTCTTCTTCTCTTTACTGTTTTACAAACGGAGAGAACGGTTACAGATACAGTGTCCGCTATGATTTGCGGAGGCGCAATATGGGATTTCGAAGTCACGTCATTACGATGCGCGCCGGTTGCACACGCCGTGTGCGTATTAGCATGCGTGAGTAACGACGAATCACATATGCAGGCGATACATACTAATCTGCAGTTTCTCATTAGTTAGAAAGCCGTCTTAGCATGATCATTCAATCTGATTGGTTTCCCTTTACACGGCCGTTTACGCGATAAGCAGTAATTAGCTAATTTATGCACCTCCACGCGCGGCAGATTCTCTCGAGTATTTCTTAGTAATACACGTTCTGAAATAATACTGATGAACGTTACACAATATACACGTTGAAAACGTTCGCCGGTTTGTTTCATTCGAGAGCAGATACGCGCGCCTTTGAAGATATATATATATATATTTTCTCTCCCTTTTTCGGATGATATAATTCAGTTTAATCCCCGGGTAAAATCCGTAGAACAAGATAAAAGATTAAGTGGGTAGTATCTCGCTGAGATTTGGAGATCTCGAAAAATGGTATTTCGCTCGGTCGTTAAGAGATGCGCGCGTATACCCCCCTCTGATCGATACGCGTTGCTTTCATGAGATATCCAATCTCGTACGTGCAAATCGTATCAAGCGCGTTGGACTTCTCTGAAGAAAGCGATCCTTCCAAACTGCAACGGCGCTGGCAACATAGAAACTCGATCTCCTCCTCGTATATACACGTCGAGTACATACGCCGGGTACATACTCGTATAGTTTCATAGGGGAGAGATGCGCTCACGTTTACGTGACCATCGAGGAATATAATACCGCGTATACAGTATATATGCCCCGGAGAAAATACTCGGCAGCGTATTTCTTCCAAGAGTTATTGAATTTTATCTAATGACAAGAGCAAAGATTCCGTTGAAAACTTAATTATGTAACATTTCGATACACATACTTGTATACAAAGATAGAAAATTGTGTGTAAATATGTAATAAGTAAAAAAGAAAAGTCTTGTCATATTAAATTCTTTTGACTATTTTTCCTGTGTATGTGTGCGTTGTTGAGATTTGTATTTGCAACTAAAATGTCAGGTCGAATACATTTAGATTTTGTAATGTATTCTATTATCACTTAGTATTTTTATATAGTGATAAATGCGTGTGTGTGTGTGAGAGAGAGAGTATGCGCGCGCGCTCGAGAGTTTTCGCTATGAAAACCATCGCAGACTCCGTCAGCAAACATCTCTTTCGGGTTAAGCACACTACGTACGTGTGTAACGCGTATCGTAACCCATACAACGTAAACAATATGTAAGTACTTCCCCGTTCGTGATGAAGAGCCAAGGCTGTAGTCGCAGTATACGAAGCATTTTCGGAGAATCTAATTTTCCAAGATTCTCAGCACCTTATATATATATATATAACCCGGTATTATCTCTTAAGCGCGCTTGCTCCATAATGGTCTCGGTTAGGCTGGGGACACGGGCGCTTAGTAAACACACCTATTTCACAGCAGTAAATCGCCGACGTAAACGGCGACGGGGCGTGCTAGATCCCGACGAGACGTCGAGGGTATTCTTTTCATGTAACTAACATAAGCACATGTGTGTGTGTATGTCTGGTTTCACAGCGAATAGAAATTTCTGACTGGCAGTAATACGCGAACGTCCTTTTACGAATCATAATCGGAATTAACAAGCGAGTCGGGATGCATAGCGCGTTACCATGTGATTAAAATTGATACGAGAAGAAGCTCGTATTTATTTGCGCATGTGTGTATAGGTGTAACATATCTTTCTAATAAAAAAATATGCACGTTATAAATAATATTAATCGTGTGTAATGCGGAGGCGTTGAGTAAATGTGCGCATTATGTTTATTAAAAATTCGCGTTAAAACATTTGCGAGGACGCAGCGCGGTGTAACGAGCAATTTTTTAATCATCTCCCGATATGCCGCATAAAAGTATGAAAAGTTGCTTCGCCGTAAAAGCCGGAGAAATTCAGACAAGAGTTTCGGTCGGCCAGGCTCTCTCGATTTATGTAAAACCATCAGTCGCAATCTGGAGGCTAAGTTATTACACTGTATGCTCAAAAGCTCCAATATCTATCCTTCACTCTTGCCTTTCTCGTGCTCGTCTTCAGGCGAATTCGCTTAGCAAGAGAGATATGAGACGAGGTATTAATTTCTTCCGGAAATCTCGGTTATAGTAGGTCACATCTTACGACCGTAATTTTTCCAAAAATTATTTTAAACCCCAGTATTATCCGAATCTGTTATCAATTATATCGATTCTGTGGCTCGAGATAAACGCTGATGTGAGAGAAAAAGAAATGTAACAAGATATACAATTTATATTAATGAAAGAATATTAAAATTAGATATATATCGCCTCTCTCTCTCTCTCTCTCTCTTTCTCTTTCACTTGATTATACTCGATTATACTCTTACATTTTTATATGGTCTGTCTATTCATCTACCTATATATCTATCTATATCTTCGAAAATGCAAATTTAATAAAACACCTCCGTCAAACCGCATTTCAATGATGCAACATGCAAAGAATGCATTATCCCAATAGTCGCGAATTTGATCGAAACTTCAATACTGAATTCATGAATAATAGCGTCATCTAACTTCATCTAATCTCGATGAAGTTTAAAGCTATTCCCAAACCTGTTTGCAATTCCAAATTGCAGGATACGCCATCTGGTTGTCGAGGGGAAACGATCGAACCGTAATAATTGTTTGAAGATGTAGCGACTTGCTGTGTCCCGGCGAACGGTGGACTGGCGCAAGAGAATTTGATTTCGGTTCAACGACTATTCGCCGAGCATAATCTCTATTGGTCCGCGAATCCTGTCAATGCAATCTTAATAGGTCGCTTTAGCCGAGCTCAATTAGATGTATTAATATTCCGCATAATATCGGCGATGCGTACGAACGTACAAATATTCTATAGAACAATATTTTGGATCTTAATGAAAATAATCGCGAACTAATGGTAATATTCTCGACAATTCTACTATAATATTGTATCGACCGTCATCGAATCGGAGCGTGTTTGTGTAATCTGGCGTTTTTAAAACTTTCAAATCCGCAGAAAAGAGACACGTGCCGTAGAAATGCGTGCGCGGAACAATCTTCCTTTGCCATCGACTTTGATGACGATGCCAACATTTCTTCCGCTGAGCTTTGAAGAAAGGTGTTCCATTTTCCTCGGTCTCCCGTTCTTCCTCTCTCTATTGCGAGCAAGCTTTTCCTCCTCTCCTTCTCTCTCTCTTTCTTTCTTTTTCTCTCTTTCCTTCGTCACTATAAAAACAGAGACAAATGCAGACAGCTAGAATGGTCGCCGAAAAGAGCACATATTTCTAGTTTTGCTTTTTGGCCCGGTTAGTTAGCCTTCTCTAAGAATTGTGTGTTTATTCCGCGATGATTTCATGTGTACTTGTAGTGCTCAGAAAAAAAAAGCATTTTATACATATCTGTTACTTGACGAATGCATATTTATTTATTCGTTGCAAAAGTGCACTGCGCGTCTCTTTTCGCTCTACTTGATATTATTATTTGAAAAGCAATTTAAAAAAAAACTAAAGAGAGAGAGAAAGAGAGAAAATGAAATTTTTCACTAGAGCGATGAAATGAATTTCAAATTCGTCAAAAATTGAAACGCTGTTATCTATTCTTATCGTTGAAGTTTAATTCCACAGAAATTTTAATCCGCGTACGTGAGAGTTCCTGCTGAAAATCTCTTCGCCGAGTAATGCGCAAATCGCCGAAGCGGCTAATGCACACGATGTGGAAAATACCGCGAGCTTTCAGAGGCGCATAGTCGTTGGGGCTAAGCTATTACGTGTGCGCGATCCGGCAAAGCCGAAGGTATAATCTTTCTTCGAGCGAGCGTGATATCATAAACGGTAGCGTATATATAAAGCGTATCTATCGCGCCACCGGGTTACATAATATGCGAACGTAAATAGAGGCATAATTCAAAATTGTATAAGACGGCGAGTTATACGATCCTATAACTCGCGCAGTGAAGTGATTGCATCCCGCCGATACGCTCTGATAAATATCTGGAAAGTTGTACGGCGCTGTAAGTTCGACGTGTTAGGGTGTCGTTCCTCCTTTTATATGTAGCTCCTATCGCGATCCGTTCCGTGTCGCTCACCTATTCGAGCATCGATTTTTCGATGCCCGAAGACGTGATCGCGGTTCTTTTCAAAATTGTGTCGCGATTAAAAAATGTGTTCCGAATTAATATTCGCACGTCAATCTTCATAATTTCGTAACGCGCCGACGTCCGAAATAGCGCGTTCTTTTTTAAAAAACTTCCGGGACAGTAACAAAATTCATGGGTTGCGCAAATTTACAATGGCAGCGTCATTTTTGTAATTCTCTGACACTACACGTTATAACATCTCCATGAAAACTCTCGTGACAGTTGCAAAATTTATATGTGTCACAATTTGCAGCGTCAGTATACGCGCGCGCGTGCGTTTTGACGATCCGTCTCTCACGCTACTGTAATGCCTTCAATTGCCGCGACCAGCATTTTTTCTGTGATCGAGGTCATCTGCGAAAATGATTAGCAAAAAAATTGGAAAGACTCATATTGTGTGTGAACAATGTAGCCGCGGGTTGCAGTGTATATTGTTCGTTTTAGGAGTTGACGTTTATTCTCCGTAGTATATACTCCCAGAGAATAAACAAAACTGCGTAATCTATTTGCCTGTCTGCCTGCCAAAAACTTTGTTCGAGTTTTGCAAACAATATATTAGTATGCAAACAACTCTACCTTCTACAAAATAAATTTCCAAGATGGAGAGATTTTCTCTAAAGAAAAACTTAATTGGAAATATTATTGACATTAACACTGTTGTCTTTTAACATGGCTTTTAAATATCCGATATCAATATTTTTGTGAAACTTCGTGATAAGAGGCAAAGGAGAGAAGAAAAATTCTCTAATTAAAACTCCGTTAAAGTTCTCCAAAGTTAAAGTCAAATAAAGAGCACTGTTTTGTTGTTCATTTGCACTTCTGAAGATCAATTTGCGAACTTTCCGTACGTTTTAGATCGCTTACATCTCGAAAATTGAACTTTAAGTTAATTAACGGACCTGCAAATGAAAGGAAACTAGAGTAGGAAATGTAGGGAATATTCAGCATGTTAATATAACATAGATAAATTCAGAGAAAATTAGATTGTTATCTATAATAGTTCCGACAGAGAGAGAGAGTAATTGTGCCGCTGTTACATCACGCGGCGCGAATGATCAAAATACTCGTTGGCAAAATTAACCACGGCGACCATGTTAAACAAAACGTCCTGGTATACAAAGCAACCTCGCGCAACAAACGGAGCGTCATTTAACGATAAAGACAAAATTATTGTGGGCTCGTGACCCAGCGTCAAAATTACATTCGCGGTTGGCCATCGACGTTTTAATCAAAGGATATATTTGACAAACAAGACGGTGTATTTAAAGAACAATAATGGCACGAAATATCCGACGCAATGCAACGACACAAATGCGACATCGTCACGAAATAATTCACAGAGAATGCTGTGTTGCCGCGGGTAAACAAGCGCAGATGACTAAAAAATATCACGGTGACGGCTGACGGTGGAAACACGATGACTCGTCTCGGCTTTCATTCTTTCGTTCGTGAATACACGCGAATAAATCAGGCGCGGTAAACAGCCAAGATTCAATTAAAAGATAAGCGTGTGTGTGTGTCTGTGTATGTCTATGTGTGTGTGCGTGTGAGCTGCAGTTAGATACATAACGCGTTTCGCTCGCGTTACAATCGATATAGATGCAAAGTTGCAGCATCACGCGCGTTAAATCCTTATCGCGAACGAAATTTGCGACCAAGTCGATAAAGATGATTATCAAACGTTGATCTGTGGTTTGGATTTGTTGTGTGATTCACGACGACGACACAGATCACAGATTTTCTATGTTGAAGGAAAGTTAATACTATTTTTCGGTATCGTAAATTATAGATTATATGTACACATAAAAAGCGAGGAAAGACTTTCCTCGCATTAAGTTACACATAGATAAGTTCATGTGAGGCCAATATCTTCTCAAATACCAAGTGTTTTTGTATCTTATCTTTGACTTTCCTCTGTTCCAACGTAGAGTATACATCTTCGACTTTCATCTGTCGTTTCTTGAGCTATATCGAAAGAAAACACCGCTGTACGCGCTCGCGGAGAGAAAGCCAGATGAGATAAAGTTTCGCGAGCTGACCCGGCAGTAATTTATACTTTTTCAGAATTATTTTCTGGCCGGCTATCCGCGACAACTTCTATATGGAGATTATTTATCCCTCGACTTTATGCATCTTTCTGAAAATGTCACGTCGCGTGCCTTGTTACATATATCCCTTTGTAGCATCGCGTTGTTCGTTTTTAACGTCTGTTTCCACTTTTCCTTCTTATTTTTAATCTTTATTCCATAGAGAAGTCGCCAGTGACTCTGACATTAACAGATAATCGCAATAGGGTTATCATTAATTTATATGTAACCGACTTGTACTTGCACTAATTCTGGCATTTCTATATAATGATTTAGAGTACATGCAAGTTGTACAAATAGTACAGGCTCTTTAATTATTAAACAAACTATCAACGAGAAAAACAATATTCACGCGACAAATAAGAGCTAAACCGATGGATGTGTACGTACAAAACATTTAATGTGTGAATACGATTCAAATTACATAATTTGTTTAAATTTGCACTTTAAATATTTCGCGTGTGCACACTCAGCGTTTTGGCGCTCTTCTATTTACCGATTATTTTTCTCGTTGACAGTTTCATTTACAGCAATTGTTACATTATACTCGCAACATATTAAAAGAATCCAATGAAAACATACATACTACGTTATGCTTATTCGCGTTAAAATAATGAACTTAAGCAAATGTTTAGTAGAAATATTTCTAGAAAAAAATTGCTCGATATCTAATTTTTATTTCTCGTGTCCTCAGCAATTAATTATTCGCACTGATACGTGTACACACAGAATTATACTAATTTAATGCCTATATAATCACTAATGATACATGATAATAATTGCCTGTTAACTACATCATTAGTTTTGTTGACCTATTACGTTATTCTAGATTATACAAATGTGCAACTAACGACGCAGCAAATCGTTCATATTTACTATGCATATTTTATGTCATCGTTGCAACATTTTGTCAACCTGATCTAATCGATTTTAATCGATCTATCGAATATCTCGTACATGGAAAAATTCCGTGTGTTTAAAAATTAACCTGGCCGCCCTTTTCTTGTTTATTTTTCCACTTTGTGAACGCATTTTGACAAAGAACACGTATATGCAAACTCATTTATTTTGACAATCTTCGATAACACTTTGGACAACATAAAAAAAAAACAACTATCTCAGAAACTAACAGATTTACTTGCGCACCACGTGTTCATACGGCGAAGAAACAAACATGCATGTTATAACTTTCATAAATTTGTATCACCTTCAAGAGTATATGTGTGAATAACATTTGGCAGCATGATTGCCCAGCGTACCGTGACACTGGGGCGACATCCAATCTGCCAATAACGTGCCTTTAAGCGGGTTAAGGCAATTTGCATCGCAGTGACCATGCGCGCCTGAAATAGGTCGCTCTGCCATCCGAAACCTGATGATTTTTTACGTGGAACTAGTTCGTCGAACTGGCGCGCCGTTTGCATACAAACCACGGGCGGAAGTATCCTCGAGCCTGAAGTTCGACTTAAAACTTCATGAATATGTGAAAACACCTGGTGATGCCGGAAACGCTGGCGTGCAAGCTCATCAAAGTTTTAATCAGACGCGTGACACTTGATATCGGAACACGCGTCGCCGAAAGATTCAGTTCAGTAGCCGGCTCAGTAGTTTAATGTTTAATCCACTTAGCGCCAATGACAAAGAGACGGCAACGAGCGCGAGACAGACACGACAAAACTTTATTCCATCAATGGAATAAAACCGTAACAATCAGTTCGCCGATATCGATCGAGTCTTAATTATTCAACGCAAGCAATTTGCAATTAAGCGCGGCGTTATACGAAAGGTCGAAGGAATCGTTGTACCTCCATGTAGTGTTTAATAATGCGTAGATACATATAATATTGATACACGTAACGGACAGAGTGTAAGCATAAGTTACGTATGTATGAAATTCAGACAAAAAAAAAGAGAAGAAAAGAACAGTCAAGCTAAAGTTTGACCTACTTTCGTTTGATTGTCCAAACAAATATCTCTCACTGAATATCAGTGACATTATTTATTTACAAATCGTGGGGGAAACTTGTTTTACGCGCGATTGGATATTATTTTGTCTTATTGCGGGAACTCGAGCAACGAACCACATTAAAAACCCACGCGTGAGGTAGTAACTCGCAAAGATGGGGGCAAGAAAAGGGAATTCTAAGACGCCGCGATCTCGTTCCCGTCTCTCTCACTGACAAATCGCGGAGATAGGTTACCCACCGAGGGAAATGGAAGGGAAAGCTTTTGGAAGAATTACGAGAGGCGAACGATGTCGCGGACAGAGACACGCCGTGTCGATATCTCTTGTACCCGAGATAAGAATGTTCTCCTCCGAGCTCGCGCGCGTAACAGGAATGAAAATAGATCGGCGGTGGAAAATTCGCGTACGCAGAGAGACGGAAATCTGCCTAACGAGTGGCACTCGCGAGCGAAAAAAGTGAATAACATTCGAACGTCTCAGACGGATTTATCGCGTGCAACTATTTCCCATTCCCGCGCTCGTCTCGAGATTGCACGCTGTATACACATATGTGCTTCCACTTTAATTTATGTAAATAAGAGACGAAGATATCTCGCGTATCAAGCTGAAGCGATCTTAATTTAGTCGGGTGCTCGTTCGTTCATCTAACGACTTGAATTTTCTTAACAAGTGAGGAAGCGACATTTTTACTGCGAATTTTTTGCCGGAGAAAACCAAGTATTCCAGATGGATGTATAGAGGGAAATAAAAAATGTACACTGCGGGGATAATCGCGAAGATATGTCGCGAGATACTCGCAAGCGGATTCGTATCTTGAAGATGACATTTCTCGCGTGAGGCGTTGCTCTCGGTAAGAGCGAAATGAAATTTCGTTGGTTCGGAAAGCACGAACGCCGCGATGACAAAAGTTTTCAGCTTGGCAGAGAAGCAAGTGAAAATTTCCGAGCCGGAAGTTTCGCGGCAAGTTATGGCAGTGTGTTTTCTTTTTTTTTTTCTTTTTTTTTCTCGCGCGAATGAGAAGTCAACGTGAGGAAGCGGTTTTTTACTATCTGCAGTGCTTTCCGGACGAATTTTAAGGGAAAGAACAGGTGGAGAAGAGGAAGAATAATGCTCTCTTGGCGGGAGGGCGCACCTCCTTGTACCGCCAATTCACGAAGATTGAATTGTCCGCCCGACAGAGTGACTTGTCATTACGCGGCTTACACCGACGCGCGACGACGAGCTTGAGAACCTCCATCTACGCGATGAAAAATCTTAGCGGCGCTGCACGTTCAACGAAGCGGTTGTAACGAAAGACACGTCAAGACTTAACTTCGTGACACGGTCAAATGCAATTTTTTAGCGCTAACTTTAAAAATGTTCTTGGTTAAAATATGGATCCACTTTGTTCCTTGAAGAATTCATTTCTTCTCGCGCAAATATTTATATTTCTTGTAAGTAAAGAGGTTGAAAGGAAACCATTCGATAATGGCGAGAGACGCGCGATCCATATATTTCATCATGACGTGCTCCGTCGTCGTCAAGATTTATCTCTAAAGGCAATTACTTAAACCGAGGAGGAGCGAGGAAGATCGCGCACTTGGTCGCTTTTTCCGACGCGAAAACCCTTCCATATATATATAAGAGTCAAGAGAAGAAAAGTTATCGATCGCGACGGAACGATAGGTACACGAGGGATATTGGAGCGTGTGCAACCATCAGCGGAGGGTACTCGAGACATTCGGGCGCCAGTAGCGAAGCAATTTTTTGATAGGATCAAGTCGACCTGCGCGCGGGATCTGTTTCTTCGGTTTGCTCGCTCGTACTGAGAAGAAGATATGAAACACGGTCGAAAATGGAGCCGCGCGATTCTTCTCCCTTTTCAAGGGAGAAGACTATCGGAAATTTTCTCGCGATGTGTTGCCGGCGAAGGCAAGCATACAAAGTTGCATCGTATTTTCTTTGCACGCTCAAATTACAAAGATCTATCCGGTAAGTTAATTCCCGGAGCTTCGACAAACTGAACAGACTGCGCAACCACGAACGTGTTTAAACTAACTAACACACAAGTCGAACCCTCGCTAACTCTCGGATCTCAAGAGAACGTAGAAAATAAAGTCGAGTGAGATTTCAAATTATCGAATGTTTCGAATTATAAAACTTGCGGGAAACAAATTCGACTTACTTAAAAGTTTAATTTTTGACATACTAGAACGAACAGAGAGAGAAAGAGAAAGGAAAAGAAGTGCCGATGCAGAATTCTCTTTCGCGATCTGTCTCAAGTTATAAAGGTTTTAAGTAATCAAACTTCGAGTTGTAGAGGCTCTCTTCGAGATATAGAGATTAATTTTGAAATAATCGCAGAGAGATAAACTGTGAGGTAGCTGATACGCTCGAAAACTACTTCGAGAGTTAATCTCTTATTTTTCTTCAACTTAAAGAGGTTTTCTCTAGGGAATTAATAAAACGTCGAGTTTTCGAGGTTAACGAGAAGTTCGACTCTATTTTAACTAACTCGAGAAAAACAGTCTAATATTTAAAAATTAGTCCGAGCACTCCAGCGAAAACTAAACGACAACAGACGGCGGTTCTCTGATTACTCCGAACTAACACTCTGTGCACAAGTGCAAACTCGGTATAAAATTATCTTGTGTTACTTGGCGAATTCTTAATCTCTAAAAGTTTGAGTATGACAGTTTTGATGGGAAGTGAATCATCGTATTC